>JAQGCA010001100.1:0-19817 GCA_034698945.1 Protaphorura quadriocellata
GGACCGCCGCAAGCGGCGGGCGGTCGATGATACCTACCAGGGAGGGGGTCTGACTTCCTCCGGCAAGCCCATGTATGAAGATAATTATTCAAGTCTTCAATCTCAAGAGGTAGATTTCCTAAGAACCCACAGATTTCAGAATGTCATTTCATTTCCCCCACAATGTACCTGTTTAAGTTCAATATCGTGTATATTCCAATTTAGATTTAAAATTATTGCTTTGTTGTAAGTCCTACTAGTTATTGAATGGTGAGAACCGTTGCAATATCATTCCCAGAAATGAACTTTCACCAATTTTGTTAATTTGCAAAATATCACATCAAACACAATATACGTTTCTGAAATTGAAATATATTGACTAGATTTCTATGTTTTGACCATTAGTATAAATGTTCGAAAATGTTTGAAAAGGCTTTGTAGTCCGGAAAAGTGAAAGTGTCCGCGTTCTGCACTTTACTTGGGAATCATAATGAGACTTTTCTAAATTAGAAAAAAATATGCACCATACGATCCTACTTCTTACAAAAGCAATGATCGTTTAATCTAAATTGAAATATATGTTTGACTTCCTAGGTATAAGGCAGAAGTTGACTTTGATGGTCGTGAGTTGACTCGTGCCTACATGGAAAAACTAGACATTGCCAAACTTCTAGAGGTAAGGAAGGAGCTATTATTTCAAAAATTAATTCCCTAACGAACAAACCCCAATTAATCCGTCCATTTTAATTTTTACTCATTTCAAGAAAGCGGTAATTAACGTTAAATTATACTGTTGACCAATTTGGCGCTACCATTTTCTATATTATCTGTTCTTTCTTGTAATTCGTTAATCGACTAATTACGTTGACTGCCCCAAACTTACCCAATACTTTTCAATCTGTTTGATAATTAAATAATTGAAATATGTCAATTTATTTTGTCTCCAACAGGAAGTAAAAGCCATGAAGACGACAGAAGAGTTTGAGAGTTTCCTTTACCGACATGGTGAGAACATTGTTGATACATTGGGTGCAGAAATTGATCGAATTGAAGTTAAATTGAAGAAGGAGCATCCCGAGATTCGTCACTGTGATCTTGAAATATTGTAATGGGTTTTGCCTTCCAACATTAGAATTACTAATGCAAATGCAATGCAGTCGCTAGTGGAACTGAACAAGATCTAATGTAATTGGTTTGACCTGCCTATCCATGTACTCGCATAATATTAAACAATTAAAATTGACCAGGTAGTTTTAATATTCTTGTCTAACGTCAACGTAATAGTTAAAAAACAAAAATCCATACTGGTTATTATTGTAAAAGTATACACGTCTCGTGACAAAATATAAATACTCTGTAAATTGGATTTGAAAGTCATGCTGTAATGGAAATGTGATTCTGTTCTTTTCAACTCAATTTGTCCCGTGACTTCTTTTTAAATTGAAACATTTCTCGGTTAGATCAAAAGTATTCGAATGCCCCGAGTAATAATTTATTCCCGAAAACGTCTTTTGATTGCATTTATTCAGAAATGTGAGATTTATTTTGAAAATTTTGGTTGGTGAATTAAATTTAAATAATATTTTGTTCTTAATGTGCCTGTATGAGTAAGCAATGTAAGACGTGTAGCGCATTTATGTAATTGTTCATTTTGAAAAATAGGAGAAAAGATACAAAGACTATAGAAGATTTACAAAGTGTGACTCGAAGAGGATGATTTTATTAATTTACAATGCCTGTGTACGTGTACGAAGGTCATTAGAAACAAATTCTGTGTCCGGATTCGCATATGTATAGGTTAGATGGGAGTCGAGCATAATTTAATTTTACGAGTGTGATTCATGTCATTTGCAGTCTTAAGCTGGTTTAAGACATATTGTTAAGATAGTTCGAAATTCAGGAGGTCACTTTCAACCGTATATTTCTGTCATTCCTGGATAAGGTCAAAATCTTAGGTTTTCTTAATTTCCGGTATACTGGGAAATTGCACAGATAGGATGGTTGATTGGACCGTTCCAATTGTTCTGTGTCAATGAAATGGATGTCCGGTGTCCAAAGTGAACAGTATTTGACCTATTTTTATGTTGAAATAGGAGACATATTTTTAAAAGGAATAGTACCTGATGCTATTCTTGTGCATTTCGGAAAATGAAAAAATAAATACAATTCTCCAACTGTAAGACTCAAAAGTTTTATAATTTCTGTGTAAATACATTGTATCCTCTCAAACTATTAGTTTCGGTTGCAGCCCATTCATTAAACTTTTATCTGCACTAACGTTTACCATTAATTTTTGAAGCTACATCTTTTAGCTATATCCCTACTTCTATACGTGAGCAGCTCTTCCGTTTCCTTTGAATTTTATTAAGGTTTCCAAGAATTTTCCACCACATAGCATTCGCAGGAAATGTTTATATAATGCTAGAAGCGCTCTTTTGTGTAACTACAATGTGAGTTCCATTCTAATAATTCTGTTAAATATTTCTACTGTTCTACAAGGAGTTCCAGTTCGAACTAACTTCTTTCACCAATTTTGAAATATGAGGAATCACCTAAAGCTTTGCGATTATATAGGACGATCTGAATTTTACATGCAAATGATGGCCCTTGTTGAGATAACGATGCTGGCTGGTCAATCTACAATACAATATTATGGTCTAAGGTAAAATTATGACTGGTAAAAACGATGAGGTTCAGGTTCTGAGTAGGAATTGTAAAATAAAGACCAAAAGTGAAGTCAACCTAGAAATGATGAACTAGGAGGATATTTTAGGAAAGATCGAATTTAGTGACTGATTTTTTTATGCAAATCCACACGAAGAAGTCAATCACAAACCAGTCACAAATTCTTAAATTATAAAAGTACTTGTGAACTGGACTATTTCCATTTTCTGGATAATCCTTTGAAAAACGACATTCCTTGGAGGTTTGAAAACCTGAATAATACACAATATTTGACTTTATTTCTACCATTTTCTATCTCTTCCTCTTCACAATGCATTTCTAATTTTTCAGTACGAATGGACTAGTTTTTGCCAGTGTTAATGCAGTGTTCAAACATTCATAAATAAGAAATCACCTTAACACTGATTATAATTACAAAACAACTGGAGTTCTCACCTCGCCCCATACGAAGTAAGAATTATTATTCAACCGAGCCCACTAAAAATCCACTAAAGCTACTAATCCAGGCAAGGCAATCTAATAATGGAAAAGAGCAACTGACGCTCTTCGATATATCCATCCGTACGGGAAATTAAAAATAATTCCAGAGTCAAAAACTCTAATAAACCGACAGAGAATTTAAATTAAATACCTAAGACAAATGAAAATACCTTCTTTGACCAGTAATGATTTTCAAGAGAGAAAAGTAAACAAAAATTACAAATAAATTATATATTTGTCAAACTCTAAGTTCATTAGAATTAAAAAATTCATAATGTCACTGTCTCCACTTCCTCTTCTTTCTCAACCGCATCCGTCCGTCCCTCCTCCAACACATTCAAGCCGTTAGACATCCTTCCCGTCTTCACTTGTGTTTGTTCTTCTTCTTCCGGCCCATCCTCCAAGCAATGTATCCCTGGTATCTTTGGTACCTCTCCGTCAAAAGCATCTTTGATAACTTTTTCAAACGTTTTATCATCAGTGTTCCGATAGTATTCAACAGCTTTCTTGTCAATTGGTAAAGGTGGTTTGGATGGATTGTTCTTCAAGTATACTCCAAGCTCCAAATAGCTCTTCAAAACCTCATCTCGATGTGGGTTCTCAAAGTCCCGACCTTTCAATATTTCCTCCCGATTAACCGGGTATGAAGTCATACGAGGCATAGGAAGTGGAAATATCTTAGGTGACATGAACATACACTATAACAGAGAAGGATAAAATATAAGTATTGCATTTTTTAAAGAACGGATTTGAATCGAACGAAGGAAACGTTAGCGACATGGACATTCGCACAAAATCCGAGTACCGTATGTTTGATTGACTTTAACTGTCAGTGTCAACCAATTGCCGGTACAGAATCACCAATAATACTACTATTCAACAATATTATGTTGACTCCGTCTGTTCTGTCAAAATATTTTCAATTACTTTCATTTACTGTAATTCCAAAGAACTGTACATTCAAATTCAGACGTACTACTTAATTAACATTAAATAGCAAGGCAAAGACAAAGGCACTAAGGCATGGTGAAACATCTACGCACATTTTTACTAATTCCATTTCCATTTGCTTTTGTGAAAATACCCCAAATGCTACGAAAAATTTCAAGTGACAAAAAAATCCTTCAAACAACCACCACTCCGTTCATACCATGTCTGCCTGTGGGATTGAACATGAACCAAGCTAAGTAAATCGACTCCAACCAATGCAATACACGTTCAACGTACCAGAACTAACAAGTATTCGGTAATTACTAATCTCGGATCGTGACAGAATAGAATAGAATGTCATAAAATGTTCAAGACTGGTTTTCTGTGTTTGGTAGGTTACCAGTTTTTAACTTTTTGTTTTACAATGCTAGAGACTGAGCTCCACAGTCATGACCTGGAAGCCCCAATCTCAGGGAGTAATTCTGTTTCACCTCAATTATAATATTTGTAATTCCAATTATTTCCCACTCACCAACACATTCATGCAGGTCGGAATTCCGAAACAGACTTGTGTCCCTGGCACGATATTCTTCATTATTTGAATGGACGGGTGTTTACATTTTGGGCACACCACACCGTGGACTTTGAGAGCGGCTGCAGCTGCGGCTACAGTTGGACTTTGAACAACAGCAGATTGTTCAGCTCTTGCGAAAGCGATAGCAACATCCGCGAGCTCCGCATCAGTCATTTCGTCAGGGTTCTTCATTTTCTGAGCTTTTTCGTTAAGCAGCTTTTCCCTCGGACCAAAAGTATAGGGAAGAATGGCAACGATCTCTCCACCCTTATTATCGTATGGACTGGAAGACCAGAAAAAAAATGTACGACGTTAAATGACGTTAATAAACTCATTTGCTTGGCCGACTATTATTTTCATATGGACTTGACAAAAAAAAATCTAACATAAAGAAAAATTAAGGAGTTAAGCAAACAGTGTTCCTTCTAGGGTTGTAAAATACCCCAGTATTTATTTTTTGGGTATATACCCTGGGTAAATACCCGGGTGTTTACTCATATTGGGGCAGTATGATACATAAATTGTTAAAAATTTACAATTTTTCACAATTTTCTAATTATCATAAATAGCAAAAGCTAAGCTGTAGAATTATGAGACCACTTGGCACTAATTCAAAAATGTTTGGTCTACATTGTGTGATACTTTTTTTGTGTACGAATAAATACCCACCGGGTATAAATTCAAAGCACCCGGGTATTTACCCGGGTATATACCCGTCGGCTCCAAATTCGAGGTTGGACAGATGAACAAAGGTTCGGAAAGTGTGGTTCAAATCCATATTTTCAGAGAAGGCAATAAGCAATGAAAAGAAATGAAGCGTGAATGTGGGTTAGACTAAGGCTGAATATGTTTAAATAAAAGAAAATTGTAATTGAGCCATCAGTATCAGTCCACAAAATTTTCCTATATTTAACCTAAGGTCTCGACAGCTCTGGCTGGTGACTAGCATATTTTGGTAGTTTTGGTCTTGGAGTCAGACGTCAAGCTGAAAAACATTCAACATTGGAGAGATAGAGATTGCAATTCAAAAATTGTTTTATTTTTGAGCTACAGTGCATGCTTTTAACCAACTTCCTACTGATTTGAGTTCCGTGCTGGCGTTCTCAGAATCCGAATCCGAATTACGTCATACGTCTGACATTAAGCAGTAATCTAATTAGGTTATGGGGCGCGAAACCGGTAACGTCCCCTTCTAATTAATGAAAGTGACTGGGAACCCAACCGCGAGGGTCGCATTGCAATGAATTAATAAAATTAAAACCTATTGTCTTTGTCTTTCATTCACTGATTAATTCAATGACTGGCAGACGCAGTGCGTATAAAATTGACATAAAATGCAACTAATTAAAACTTACACTTCCGTCGGTGGTTTGAGAGTTGGGCCGCCAGCAGCTGCAGAAACCCCACTCCGACGTCTCGGATATCCACCATCCGGTATCTTAAAATGTTCCATTTTCAATTTTTCAGTGATCCAAGTTTTCAGACAGAACCAAACAATTCCAGTCAACGGTCAGCAATGAAATGATCAGGACTCACACGAACAGGAGCACGAGGAACCTTCCAGACTGATCAAAAATCTTGAGAGATTAGAGGATAGAGGGCAGTGCATAGTCGATAGAGTTTTAAAGGATACGGTTCGACCGGTAATTACCAGAAAATGGTAACAACGTTAATTAAATTTGTTTTGATTACCCGGCATTTGCCGGTATTTACCAAGGTAATTACCGTTAATACCAGCATTAGCCAAGGTGATTGTCGTTAATATTTACTAAGGTGATTACCGTTAATACCGGTGAATACCAGGTAATAATACCGGTAATTACATTGGCAATTTAAACCACCCGCAATTACTACTCGGCGCTTGCGTACAGACACTGCACATCAGCTCGTTGCGCTGTAAGTGGTAATTACGTATTGGTAATTACAAGCCATTTAATTATCGGTATTTACCAATGTACCTTCTGGTAATTACCGACGAACCCCGAACTTAACCTTTGGGAAAAATGTGTACATTAATGTGTCAGTTATAAAAGTAGAAACCGTGGTCAATGTTATGCTGGTATGATCATTGGTTGTCTTTTAATCCAGACACGTGTTTCTATATCTTCAATTTCAGAACTTCTGTTGAACTTAAGAAATAAGGCACCACCGTCCAAGGAAGCTTTGGAGAAACCTATTGTGCACTCATGACATTTTGTAGCCGGCATTAATTATTCATATAGTTAAAGAATTTTAGAAAAATTTATTCAATTTTTCATTCGTCAGATTGAAAACATAATTTCTATTTCTGTGAGTTTTCTAAATTGGACAGGTTGGGGTATATTGACTCCCATAAGCCTTAACTTTGATAACATAGCGATAGACCCGTATTCGGATGAATGACCTCTTGGTCCCACGATGACAGAAAAACAAAAATACATCCAGAAAGCTCGTCTTCCTTTTGCACCAAGTCGCTAGAACTCAAACACTCAATACGAACGATCATTCCTAAATTTTATCCCACTTCACAGTTTATTTACACCATTTATTCGAAATCCCATTCCTAATTAAGATAATCTGGACAACAATCGTGACCTGTTGCAGGTGTTAAAGTGTTCAGTGGATTGTTGAACAAGCATTCTCATTTGACATCCTCACAGTCCAATTATTGTCGAACGACATAATTTTTCAAGTGACCTTTTGTTGTGACTCAAATTTCTGAGAACAGTCAGAAATGTCTGAAATTGGGCATTCGTCGTCACAAGACGAAAGAGAATTGTCGACAACTTCGACCCAGTCGATGATCTCAACACGACAATTTCGGACATCCGACACCGAAGTCCTGTCCGGTAAGAGGAAGATAACTGCGTCACCCCTGACGGATATTGGCAACCACCGTTATCTAGGTCTCTCTGGACCTCCGCCAATGAAAGCCAGGCTGGCAGTTTCCAATTTCCCTATCAAATCGGGAAAGAAACTTTCAAGAAGATTGCTTGAAAGATATTATCTTGAGTCAATGCACGTCGAGGTCCACGCTATTCCGGAAAATTCGGAGAACTCTAAACAGGGACTGGATGCCCCGGTAAGTCAGTGAGTCAGTGAGTTGGACCTATTTTAACTTTTGAGGTCTTCAATTCAACAACACACATGTGAGATTTCCAAATTCTGAGAATCATAATGAGTTGGAAAAATCGGTTCGTAAGGTTTTTGTGCGCAATTCGAATAATAGACGAATACCGTAATTATAAGAATAGAACCACCCCTAAAATGGAACGACCCATTCACCCATTTCGGCCCTTATAATTAGTTCATTGAATGAAAGAAATTAACCTTCCAGACAGTTCCCAAGGAAGTAATGAAATAATACTGGCAATATTGTTCGAATTTGCCAATTACGATATATGATAATAATTTGATGAATAATTGGCAGGTTGAAGATTCTATGGCTGACTTGTGGGCGGAGCGCGGATTTCGGACAAGAACTGTCACATTATCAAACGGTCAGGGCGAACCGGAAAGCGAGACTTTGACATTCAAACCAGATGTAGCCACTGTAGGAGATCTGACTTCCAATGACATTCTTCCAAACTTGCAAGCCCTAGCTTCCAACGAAGAACAAGAAACTCTGAACGATTTGGTTTCCAGCCTAGACCCCTCAAGCTTACAAGGTTTGGAATCCAATGAAGATCCTACAGAAGTTCAGGAGTTGGCAACAAACGAAGATAATATGGGATTCGCGCAAGATCTTTCGTCCCACCTAGATTCGGCATTCGAAGACTACTCACCGATACTTACCCTACCGGATGTGAGGGTGAGTAACTGTGTCAGTTCGTCCTTATGTGAAGGTTCGATCTGTCGGACATACAATGTATGGGGTTGTTTTAACGAAGTCTCTCTAGAGTTTTCCCTACTACTAAGGATACCTTCCTCCTGCCGAGAAAGCTAACTCAAACTCAATCCTAATCTATGCATATACTATTATTATATGTTTTATTAGGGCGTTGTGGTTTTATTGTTTCCATTACTTTATCAGTTTCAGTTATGCCAATAAATTACGCAAATCTGAATTCAGTGACACAATTTTTGTGTACATTCAGTTATTCTATTTTGGCGTCAGCCGTACGAATCAAACCCTAGACTCCTTACACCGAATTCCAAAATTTGGTCTAAAAATAGCGTCCTAATGAGACCACAAAATCGCTTGAGCATATCATCCGGCTTAAAAATAGTACGATATAAGGAAACTTCATAATTTGACATTCCATTGGGGTATCTTAGATTGGCGTCCCGATATTTTAGGATCTCAGTCCCGATTGATAATAGTTTGATTCTGAATTTCTGTGTAAAATCAAACTCGAGAATTGTAGAAAAATTGGTCAGAAGGTAGAGAGTTATATCCCAAAAGTTTTTGATAATGAAGGTCACTGTACTATTCAATATTTTAGGGAATCCGGCGAAGGACGAGACAATATGAAGAACGTGGGAAGGCAAATGAGGTACAGGTCAATCGCATAATAGTTGATTACCAGAAATGTGAAGAACTTCGGAAATGGACGGACGATTATATGACTGCACAAGAGGTCTACCGTTTGAGGCACTGCACTGATTGAATTTAGAATAATCAAGACCAAAAACAAAAAAACCATCAATGAAAAATGCTTCATCACCACATTACACAATTTCCAATAATTATTTGTTAATTTGTTCAAAGTGTTCAGTCACTAATCATCGTGAGATTAATAGTCAACATTTAGTCCCAAAATATTTGTTTGTGTTATACTAAAAAAAAGTCGTTAACGCATGGAGTTATCTTAATTGTTATAAATTGAAATAATATTCTTCCTCATGTAAAATTGAAAATATGGTTTGTTTCTTTCGTATTTGTATTTTCATCAATTTTCATTTTAGCTAACCTGAGCGAATTACGAATGCCCATTCATAAAACGATCTGTCATATCCTATGAAATTCCAATAACATTTCGTACAATCTTTGCAGTGATTTAATTTTTATGAATCATGCAATTCTTTTTTTTTCATCTAAAAAAACTCATTTTAATTAGAAAACTACAGGGGCTTCATTTATTTTACATTGAACGAAACTGGATGTAAATGTGATAATATCATTCCTGTGAAGCCTGTGATAAAATGTCGACAACGGCCTACCCTTTACTCTTCGCTGTGGTGAAATCCCTAGAACTTGCACTGACTGTGGTTGCCTAGTTTGTTTTACTGTGTCATTCCTACTTCTAGGGGTACTTACCCGTCGGACTCACCATCTTCAGGAAAATACATTACAATGTTTGAAATTATTTTCGAAATATACAGATATTTGTATAATTGATGCCAATTTTATTGTTTTTTATATTTTCACGACTCGCGTAGTTATATTTTGTAATATATTCTACAGTTTATCCTTAGAATTGACCTTCCAATTGAATGACGTCAGTAACATCGGCAATGCCACCATTGATTTTGTCATGTTAGCTGGTTTAACGTGAATATGCCACCTGAAAGTTCCATAAGACAATTCATTGATTCGCATCAAAATTTCCGGACAAAATTGTCTGGTCGATGGTGGCAGTTCCAAGGCTGACAGGATAGAGCGGTAACACTGTTCAGGTGAATCCAGAAGCTGACGATCTTTCTCCGACGGCGGAATCATCTGCAATTTTTATCCAGAATATTCTTAAATACACTTTCATTGGCGCGACTGATTTGATATTTCCATTGTTCGTTATTCTAGAAAAGGTAGAAAGTGGACAATTATTTAGTTACCAAGTGGTGTCGAGGAATAGCTCATTTTCGGGGAGAAACATTGTGGACTTCCTGGTTCAACAATCAGCAATCCGGAAAGATTGGGACTGATGCCAACACGCGGAGAAATCATACGGGTGCTACGAGTAGCGATGTCTGGATTGAAAAATAGAAACACGCAATTTAACAATTGTTGCACTCGGTCTTAGATATTCTTTAATGGATTTAGATGCACGTACTTGAATCTCCAGGACCGGTTTCTTGTGATTGAGAACCAATGACCAATGAGGATCCGCCATCAATGAGTACGTCCTCTGGAAACTCTGGGAACTGAGTGGCGGTGTCGACCATGAGCGGTCGAGTCCAGCGGTACTCAATTAAGCGACGAACAGAGTCGTGTTCTGGAATTCCAGAACAGCTATATCCATTTCAATACGATATGTCAAAACGGAATTGCTTAGACATCGACGTCGTCCAGTTGTGGTTGCCAGAGACAGTGGCAATGGGCAGCTCTGCATTCTGTGTAGTTGGAGCTGGTTGTTCAATCAAATCCATTCTGGCTGAAACCTTGCGAATCTGACCACCCATTGACCTATAGCGGTCTGAAATTTCAATTTTCGTCATCAGTAATATATGTTTCAAACACGAAGGACATCGCCGCCAGAGAATGGGCCAACCCCCCCCCCCTGATGACCTGAAAATTTTTCTGCAAGTTCATTCCTGTATACTAACAGTGCGTTTTGCCGCAAAATGCTTTGGCTGACCTCCGGAGGTCAAATGTAATGTCCAAAGATAGGATTGTTTGTGTATGTGTTAAAAGTGAGGCATTCTGGCGATAAGGTTTCTCAATTTCCATTTATGTACATTACATCTTTACCTCTTGAGGTCACTTTAAGCATTTTGTGACAAAACCAGCCCGAGATATTTGACACACTGTGTAAGTAATAACACAATGACCTTGCAGAAAAAGTTTCAGGTCGAAATTCAATGATCACTTGGAAAGGTTCCCTTGTTAGCCTAGGGAAGGTCCTCTTATTAGTGAAAGTAAATTGGAGAAAATCGTCTCGCATCGTTTGATGGAAGGATAGAACTCTTGACTTAGCAAAGAAAAAGGGCTGTTTACTACGTTGCGTACTACATCCTATCAGTGTCCATGCAAATTAACATTAAAATAAGTATTTGAAATCAGGGAAATTTCATAATCCAAGAATTTTTATTGCTCCAGTTTGTTCGAACCAAAAAAATATTTTATTCAGTATCTCTTTTCCGTCTGGAGGGACGATTACTTATTCTTTGGATATCGTCCCCGAATGTGGAAACAAAAAGTGATGTCTGGACTTTGAGATCGAGCAGCAATTAATTCTTCCATGAGAACGTGGCTGATAATCCATTCAACTTTGCACATCCTGATAGTGACCTTTTCGGATTTCTTTTCAACACCATTAGAGCGTTTATTAGACATTGTTAGAAAGTCTGGGAGCGTCTCTTCTGTCATCATTACTTGTCCGGACTTCTCTTCCCCACTCCAAATGACCTTAGAATCGTGGGTCATCTCCAATTTAATCTCAAATTCACCTTTGAGAAGAGCATTGATCTTGGTGTAGACTGCTTTCACAATTAATGGTCCTTCAGGTCTCCTCGCCAAGAGAAAGGACCTGCGTCGTATCAAACAAAAAATATTCTGATGAACGTCTGTTCAATAACAATAGGTCAATTGAGCAAATAGAACACAAATACCACACAGAAATGTATACTTGGAGGCATTCACATAGTAGGCGACGTACCATGTTCCATTGAAGACGTCGGATGCAAAGTTCACGTTCATGGCTTTGGTCGTGATGGGTCTTTGAAGACAATTGTAGTGATACATGAAATTCAGGACCTTTACATTCTCCCATGCGTACTCAAATCTTTCCATTTCGTAAACGATATTTTTCTGTAATGTAAAACAAATATTCACATTTATAATAAAATGATATTGGTAACTATAGGAGGATGTCAACTATGACGAGTTCTCTGGATAAAGTGGATGTAAACTACGTGATTCGGCTACCATCGCGTAGCACACCAAATTAATCCATCACTCCATTGGAAACTATATACGAAGAAAACCAAGGCGATCGAATTAGCAAAACTATTGGATTATTTATAACAAAAGTCATGTAATAAAAATATTAAAATGCTTTACTTTCGCAGCGAAGGCAGCCCTGGATGCTTTATTTCCAGACATCATAGAATGGTAGTTGTTCCGGGACTCGAAAATACTGAAAAATCACTGAAAAGAACAAATATTTCAGGCTTCAGGCAAAGTTTTTATTGTGGTTGACATTGATTGAGAAATCATCAAGATTTGTAGAATCCTAAAATTAATTTGGTGGAATTCAATGTCTTTACTGACCGTGCTATTCCTGTAAGATTGAATGTTCGGCTAGCGCTGTTTGTTATTCTTGCCAATACCTGTGATCACAATTTTAACTCACACGATTTTAATGAAAGTCAAAGTTTATAAATCGGAGTGAAAATCTGGACGGGTGAGAGCAATTTCCGAGTAAACTACAATTAATACGACATAGTAAATGTTTCTTGACTATTGGAAGGAATGAGTCCTAGAGAATGAATGGCACATTGCCAGCATTTCATGCCAAATTTTACAACAATACCAAACAATATCCACAATACTTGCTTCCACATCATCTTTGCCACGACTTAACATTACAACAACATTACAACATTATACTTTTATGTGTTGAGGAATTTTGGATTCTTTTCGTACATTCTATGCACAGTTTACATACTGATAGGTTTCAATCCTTTGAAATATCATAAATAAAGATCAATCAATCAATCTGATATATGATTTACAAGAAACGTACTTGTATTTACAAAAGGTAACCATTTGACATAAGGCTTGTATTTCAGATCATCACTCGCCGACAATATGTATGTATACGCAAGGAGTTTGGACAGGCTAGGAGAGTCGAAAAGTACCCAAAACAATCAAAATGACAAAAAAAATGCCGATTGAAATGTCTATTAGTAAAATACATTACCCGCCACGTCTCTTTTCCATTTTCTAATTTCAGAAAAGCGAAAATGTCATTAACCCCGATGCATCCGAAACAAATCGAATGTCAATAGGCAAATTAACATTGGTCCCGCATCGAGGTATTCCAGTACCAGGAAAACAAAAACTTGTTATTTTAATTGTTTGTTTATTTTCGGCTCTTCTTAGGAAAGAATGGTCCAAACTCCTTGTGTATACGTGTTTTCGTGATTGTATTGGAATATCACGTTAATATAAAAACAAAGAAACAAATTTTCCTTGGGTGATTCTAATATCAGGTCAAGAAACATTTTGGTAGTATCAGACCAGTGACCTCCAAAGGACATGGATGATTTTATGAAATGACAGGTTATGAATATGGGGTGGAGTTGAATACTAATGACATTCCGGAATGTTATAATTGTGATGAAGATATATGGAGTTATGGATATATAATTTTATACAAAGAACAAAGATTCACATTTTACCTTAAGGATAACATGCAAGATAGGTTAGAGAACGATGAGTTTGGTATGTTGCAATGTAAATATTGTCTTAACCACTTCCATAGAAAAAAATGTTCTTTCTCCATGACAGACAATGCATCTTGGACATTTACAAAAAACAGATCGTGGACTTGTGCAATGTGCGTTCCCATTTTTCAGCCCAAAATTAAGTAAATTAAGAAAACTGGCCAGAAAGAGAATAATTTCCTAGTGAATGCATTCGTTGAAAAACTATTCACATTACTGTCAAATATTAGTAAAGTCATGAACTTGAAGCCAAATGTTGAAAATACGTACTTCATCCTCCATATGGAAAAAATAGTAATGGATTGTTTAAGTTATTATGATTATGGTTGAGCAGCCTGTATATTATTTTATGGTTACTTCGGTTATGTTTCGGAATTTTATGTTGATTATGGCAATTAACTAACGGTAACAATGACTTATTGATTTTCAAGTTCAGGTTAACAACGTGAAATGTTAGCAATAGGAATAGTGTTTAAGCTTACGTAATTATTTCTCTGGTAAGCGATTACTAAAACTCTTCTTCGTTAGTGTGTAATACTCACCGATGGATCAATTGGGAATTTATTCTTATTGTTGTGAGGAATGATATGCATTGATTTGTTAATAAAAGAATCTGAATCCGAATTTCCATGTACCCTGCGTTTTCTTGAAAAAAACAAACCACACATTTTGATTCTAAATTTGATTCCACAAAAACAAATTGAGTCTTCGAGGTCTGAAATTTTACACTGAAATAGCTGTGACCCGTGTGGGACACTACATTACCAGTTAAGCATGAAATTAAGGTTCAGGAGGAATTTTGACTTTTAATTTGCTGGCTCGTCCAGAAAATCTATTCAAGCTCAATTTTAAATTATGCCATGGCGATTATATGTACAGGTTGTCTCAGAGAAAGCGTACCATTGTTTGATTGTATTTTAACGCAGTTACAGGAATTTATGTTACCGTCAGGTTGGAATTATTGATTAACTCTATTGATATTGATTTACGTTGATAAAATAAATTCTTAGATTTTATCAATAATTCCAAACTGGCGGTAACATAAATTCTTGTAACTACGTCAAAATACAGTCAAACAATGGTGCGCTTTTTCTGGGACACTCTGTATATATGAGACTTGCATCATTTTTGTTTGGAAAAAGTTCACTTTGCTCACTAGGCCGATGTGATTCTGTTAAGTGGATGAACGTTTGATTGTTGCGAATTGCGAACAATTGAATTCAGAGGAATAATAATAAAGTGTAGATTCTGAGACACAAATATTCCATAATACCTTCCTCTTAGTCAGCAATATCTGAGGATTGCCTTTTATTTCTCAATTAATAAAAAATCCTTCTCATTTCTTACACCATACTACGTATGTAAACATAATATTCAGTTTCAGTTAGTAACTTAATACATTGTTAACCTTAAATTCCATTTAAGTACATTTTAATGAGACCTACTCGAGTGATACAGACAAAAATATATCATTGGAGTTACACATGACATCTTACACCCCACACGTACGCCACTTCCTTCAGAATGTATCCTGATTTTGAAAAATATATCTGAGCGACTCAGAAATCTTTATCTTTTATTTCACATTCACGCACGATCACTTTTCATTCACTCTTACAGTTGTTCATGCGCACAATACAATTATTATTAGGGTAAACTGTGCTAAAAGTTACGGCTGAATGATAGACGTGCTAAAAGTCCGCAATAATGTAAACCAATGGCAGCCCACAGACTGACGGACTTTTAGCACATTCCTCAAGAGTGGGGATTATTAGCCTGGTTTACCTTAATAGCACATCATTAGATTTAAATATAGCTATTATTAAGTACATCATAATGCGACGAATACTATGAGTAGGTGGGGGCCAGCGGTGAGGGATAGCGGGGAGGGGCGTCTGGGCATGGGCGTGTACACAAACATATTCCAGTCGAATGTGATAAATACATTTCACACAAAATTTAAGACCCTTCATGAGGCGTGTAGTGTATCGTGCCGACCAGGAATTTTGAAATGATTCCGCACAATGAATCACCCTTTGTGAAATTCTGTAGACAATGTATACCTCTATTTTCACGGTCATCAGGGGAGTTAGATTGACGGAGACAAAATTATGAACCGCAATTCAAGATAGTTAGTTAAATAAATACGTTTGTTTGACGGTGGGAGTGGTGGTGGACCCGAAACAAATATGGCTGCCGGTCCGTCCGTACCTCATAAGAAAGCATGGTTCATTGTACAGTATTTATAAGGATTACGACAATTAAATACAGATCCACATGACACAAGTGTGGATGCATTCTGAACCAAAATAATCATTACTTTTCGAATTGTCACAAATTCTTCCATTAATCATAAATCACATGACATGTCCGCTGGAGGGCGTTCCAAAATGGGTGGGGCGTGGTATGGTTCAAGCTCCTGTCCGAACTTGACCGACACTTTCGATCGTCGGATGTGGATTCAGTTTCAGCTACCAGAATTTCAATAAATCCTGTAATCCAAACATTTCACTTTTCTCGAATGTTCTTTTCTAAGGTGTGCTGAGTTCACGGTCATGGGAAAACATTCGTTGACGTTGACTTGACAGAAGTGGATCGGTTTGTGGGTAGCGTTGAATTTGGACGCAGCAACGTCGTATTAAACGCTGGCGTGGCTTCAGTACTTGACACTAGTATTTGTGGAGGAGATGGGGAGCTGGAAATGAAACAAAAAAGAAATTAATATACATATTTATTACTCTATTATTACTTCGACTGGGGATTTCCAAAATCCCGTTATTTTCTATCCGGTTCTTGTTTTCCCTTATAGTTGTTGGGCACTTATGCAATTGGCAAGTGTCTAAGATTTCGTCTATCGTATATTTTTTGTATTTGATACATGTATGCACATTTCTACTAATATGTTTATGTCCAAACTCCTAAGTCTGTGACCTATTAGTATCTGGCGTCGACATGTTACATCTGGCGAGTCTATAGTCTATGTCGTACTTTTAACCAAAATGCATTTGGCAAAGTTTCCATAAAAATTTAAACGATAATTGATTCTCCTGTTCAGACACAAGAGTCAACAAAGTTACAGTACTACGCTTTATTGTAAAAATAAGTTCCTGGAGAAATTTGTATTACAGCTCAAACCAGGACATACTTGACATTTACATGTCTTGGTTTTTATAAAGTGGATTGTCTTGCAGTTTTTCTTAGCACTATGGAAACCTTTCGACTACCAAATGGAAAGCAACGCAATCTTTATGAAAATGTTCTCTACGTGTTTGACATTGACCGAACGGTGACGCTCAAATACAAGCCATACCTGCGCTTGCTTTCTCCATTAACTCTTGTGGAGAAAGTGGTGAAAGTCTGTGAGCTGTCGCCATACTTCACCACGATTGTCAACATTTGGACCGCAAATACAAGCCCTAGCTTCTATTCGGAATAATACGGTAACCTTTACATGACATTCGTACTTCTAATTTCTATGTCTTGTCAATTTTTACACCAGAAAGATCCAAATATAGTGAGTTTACTTCAAGTGATAGACTAGACACAACGTTTGAAATGTTGACTTATTTTCAATATTTTATTGACTTGTGTCTTCTCTTCCTTATGAAAATACATGAACCATGTATCAAAATCACTTCCAGATGCACCTTGCCTATAAATAGAGAGAGGTTGCAACATATTGTGCCAACGAATCAGTCCGTCGCCAATTGCATCTCAGCCGGGTCAGATAAATCTGGCGCCGCGCATGCCAGATGCATCTCGTCTAGACTGAATACATCTGGTCAAAGAATACAGATGGACTGGACCATCCTAGCACCACGAAGTGTCATAATCAACACGCTTCGTCCATTTTCTGAGGCCATACATAGGCCACAGGCCGTGGCTCAGTGGTACGAAGTCCGATCATTTGAACCACTTCAAAGACTGAGCTTGACTTCAGAAGACGAAAAGTTGTCGCCGGACGGCACGGGGATATCCACTTTGGCGCGCCTGATCTCTGAGAAAATATAGTGGTTTCTAACATTCGAGAATCCAGATTTACGGTAGTCTTCATCACTATTTTCATATAACCAGAAGACTGGTTCTTTTCCACGGACCGACACTATTCATAGTTCTAGAAAATCGCACGAACTTGATCTGAACTGTGATGAAGAGATTGAGGCCATTTTTACGTTTTCTTCGAAGAAAGCTCAGAATGCATGACAACTGAATTTCTCATGAGTTTCTCAAAGGATCTCGCCGTTAGTTATTACAAGCTCTAGTTTATGCTCGTAAACTCCAAATAACGTGCCTATGATTTGATATCATTCCAAATTTCTGCACCCTGTTGAATTATTGAGCATATCCACGGAAACGAACTTTCGGGTGATCTCACTGTCATGTGTTTGTTGCCATGATAACAATAGGGCAAACGTATTTTGACAACTACCTTTAAACTTTATCAGCGTAACTTGACAACGCTTTCTTACTTGGTAAGCTCTTAGTTTATAAACAATCAAATCGAGTATGTTATTTCAAAATTGAAGCTACTGTGCTCAAGGCGTCCAGTTCGTAGAGTATGAGCCTACCTAATAGGGGAGTTTTGTAGAGTTTTGTTGGATTTTACCATCGATATAGTTTGAGATGATAATCTTACCTGCACAATTGAGGGGCCCACATGTAACCACTCGCACATTCTACGGATTCTTGGACACAGCGGCACGTGCAACTCGCTGGATCCCATTGGCGAGGAATTCCTCGCTCAGATTTAAGCTCACATTCTGCTATTGCTGCATGGTTCATACACACGCAGGCGCAGTTCCCACGATCATATCTCTGCAATCAAGAATTCAGACAATTAGCTCCCGTTCCAGGTCACCATCACTTTTTTAACTGGATAAAGTATACATTGGTCACCATGAAGCCCATGAAGGGAAACCGAGCTAAAATTCCCAGTAATGCAAATGCATGATGGAGACTTTTAGTGGTGCATTCCCCGAAAGTGGGTAATTTTAGCCCAGTTTACCCTATGGAGGGTGAAATTACCTGATTTGGACCACAATGACTAGCCTTGACTGCGCAGGTACACCGACATTCTTCGTGTTCCTCAAGTTCCACCATAGCACACTCCTGAGCAAACATGTGAAGACGAGCCTTATCAATCGTAAATACCTAGAATGACATTGGCGGTGAGTAATTGGTGTTATTCTTGGTACTTGGACAGTAATTATTAACCAACTAAGCTCAACAGACTGTATGGTCGAAAATAGCAGAACATTATTGGACTTGGACTTACCGGAACCTGCTTAATCGAAATCTTGGTAGGAAGACAGGAAGTTGGAGTTCCGCAGAATCCATTGCACCGTTTCACTTCCGCCACAGACGGATGTAACTTTTGGAAAAAAGAACAAAGCCAATGAGTAATCCACCGGGACACATTCAATTAATTAGAAAACCCGAAAAACATTTAGTTGAATTTAGGAAGGAATTTTAATCAGGAATTTAATGAATGAATGAAAGGGTTGTCGTACTACTGACATGTACATCCATATTATATTGGTCACTATATAGGGCGGCCCATAACTTTCTGCTTCCTCTTACAGGTTAACCAGGGGGATTAAAAAAAACCTGAGATATGCATTTTGTAGAAGATTCTATCGCGATAAGGTGTTCAGATATTTGTACCCTGTAAAGCAAAATGGAACTCCTTGCTTCATGTTTTCAGCCCAAAAGTCACTTGAAATTATTTTGTTCTATTTTCAAGATATTGTATGTTAGAATCGGGGATCACTGATTTTGCTTCCAAATTTGGCATACCACGAACTCCCTCTTTGGTTTATTCTGAAGCACCATAACAGGTGGGCAAAGGTTATGGATCCAC
>JAQGCA010001101.1:0-19809 GCA_034698945.1 Protaphorura quadriocellata
CAAATAATAATAAATAACTCACCAAAATGGCTAACATTTGGTTTGGGAGGAACTGGCAACACTGTAGCCATCTTTTCTCCGGGTTTCTCTCATAACAGTATTTTTTCGCTCATAACAGTTTCGCTCATAAAAGTTTCGCTCATAACAGTGCACACCCTACGGGTAGGTACTATATAGTTGCAATTACAACCGAGTGGGTCACGTCACGGGTAGGGTTTCGAGTCCATTTGGTTTATAATATTACTAATGTTATGCTTCTTAGATGAATCCCTTTTGACTAAGATTCCAGAGGATCCACTGCGACCAGAAACACCGTTGCGAAACTATATCGTACGAATAACTTCAAAATCTACACCTGTTGCTGTCGTTACCCCCACGGGAAGGTTAAGATCTGTCGAGTTATCGGAAGCACATGAGCCTGAAAGACCGAATCCCGTAGCTGCTATAACCCGTGTCCGAAGAAGTCATCCGACATTGCAATCTCTCAAACGACAGGCGGAAAAATCAGTTGTTGTTTCTGAACCGTCTTCCACATCAAAGAGCCAATGGTTTTCAGCTCCGTCCCAGCCAACACCTCAAAAATCTACAAAAGTTGGTACCTTTAGAAGAAGCCGCACACCCTGGCTAACAACCCAAAGATTAGCTGAAACATCTGCGCAACACTCATCGAAATCACAAAAAGGCCAGTCAATTGTAAGTCAAACTCCCATGGTTCCGAAGAGAACATACGACAATCTAATGACTAAATACTTTAAACTGGAAAAGAAGTTCAAGAAAGTTAAGAAGTTACGAAAGTTCGAAAACAGACAACTGACTCTTCAGAATTTTCATGGAAGGGATGGAAAAGGTGCGATCAAAAATGATCAGCAAATGACAACCCTCAGCCGAACCGTCTGTGCCATGTTTAAAGACCAAACTTCTTTTCGGCAAATAATTTTCAGTGAAACTGATAGATCACCTGTGAATCCGATGAATGAATTGCAGAGACAGACCATTCGCGATGAAGTAGGATCAAGGAAGAGAGATTGTGACTGTCTTTGTTTCTGTAAAAATGATCTCGTCGCCGTCCAACCGATACCAACGATGCCACTTCTATGGTCTCAATATACGTTTACTAAAACCATTTAGACAATACTTTTGTTGTATTTTTAGTTTACAATTTTTCAATTTATTATTGTTTCGTTCCATTCTAAGTTATATGAATCACAGAGATTTCAAAAATAAATTACCGTTTTTATTCTTGTTCAACAAACACAATGTGTGCTTATTTTATTACTGTCATTAAAAACTCTGAAAATACTTTTTGGACTCAAAATCTTGAATTAAGTTTGTTTTGAAATTACTAAATAATTTTCTAACTTGAAAATGTTAGAAAATAAGTAGGTAATAAGTTAGTTCTACAATTAATTAAGAATTAATAAGTGCATGACTAATAATAAAATATATGACAGGCTATGGAAACATTACGGATAGAATACATTAAGATCTAACTCTTGAACGAGAATGAATTTCAAAATATTTGGACGGCAATTCATTTGTGTAGATTTTATTAGAATTTATAATTTATCGAGAAGGCACAATAATACACCGCAGCATATTAAACTGGCCCACATTTCTTCAGTCCAGCATTCTCGGTCTCGTCTTTTTCTCCGAAGAAAACAGTTCCGGAAATATAGGTGAACAGTGAACACAAACGTAAGAGTATTCGTCAATGGACCAGCTATGGACAGCTCTAAAAATATCAATATTTTGGAATTCATTAAGAGATACGAAATAAGACATGACATTTTAAATGCATACCTGATTGACCCAAACTAAAATAGAGATCCAAGTTGGTTGAGCAGAAAGGCCGATAAATACTGACGCCGAAAACAAACAACATTAATTTCGTAAAAACCTTTAGAAAGCAAAATATTACAATTTAAAATAAAATAAAATAATGACCTTCCAATTGACAACCAGAAATTTCAACTCATTCAGGAAACGTTTCACCCACAGGTTGACGACAAACATTTTTCAATTCCTTCCGAACCTTTTTTCATCAATGGATTTGTGAAACCCCATAAAATAGCCACAAGTATCAAAAGGAATACAGAAAATGGGTCCATTTTCTGTATTATTTTCGTCTGTGTAAAAAAAAGTTTAATTCAAGGTTCATAATTAATTATGGGTGTCCACGAAAAAAGTCCGGATTGTTTAAGCTATACGCCAAGATAGAAGACAGAACAAAAATTGACGCAACTTATAAACCACCCTGTATAGTATACAACCTGGTGAACTAAATTCGGCGTGATGGGCGTGATGATTTTTCAAAATTAAAAAAAAATATTTATTTAAAAAAAAAAGTAAAAAGTTTTGAAACCTTTTTGAAAAATATTCAAAATGTTGTAGAGCGCGAGATTCAATCAAAAATTTTGGCGAAAAAATTATTCCGGGGTTGCGTTGCGAGTAGGCACATGTCAAATCTCTCATGCCAACCCAGCAAAATCAGTTTTTTAAGCTAAGTGGTCATGTAGCCGTTAGTTAGTGACAGGTCATGTCAAGGTAAGATTCACATCCTCTTTTAAATCGCAGGGGCTCTTCAGGAAACCAAACCCCATACAAATCCGACAACGGGTTACCCGGCAGCACCCATTCAAAGTGGGGCAGTTACTTACGGCCCACCCTGTACATTGGGGAACCCGTTGAAGGATCATCCTCGCGAGTCGCGAGTCTATAGTTCGATTATAGTCCTTTGGAATAGTTCTGCGGAAACATGTGCAATTAAACTACAAGGAACCCGACACCCAATTTTCTTAATAGATTGGCTTTGGCATCCCCTGAGAGAGGTCTGAAAACATTTTCGTGCAAACATGACGTACGTTTTATTGTCTATCTCCGAAAAGGTTCAAAATGTTCCTGAAGGTGACATCCCCTGCGAAACTTAAATAAGTAGAGATGCCAGGGGACGGATGGAATTAACGGGAATATCGGCCTCAAATTCGCGGGTTTACGATTTTATGAATAGCTTATATGTAAATACTCAAGTTCGGCCGCTTGAAGTGTAAAAAGGAAAAATATGTGACAGATTTGGATTAATACCGGCCGTTTCCACATTCCTAGTTCCAATTTCAGGTGGACTTTTATTTCAGAAACGTGTCTCAATCGAATTTGAAAACTCGAAATCGGCTGAGCCGAGCTAACCACCGTAAATCCCCGATTAGAAACCGGTCCCGGATACTAACCGGGTAAAATAATGCATTCTTCCATAAGAGCCTATGTATCACCTTGCCCCGGGTCTCGAATATAAACCCGGTCTCTCGAGGCAGCCTAAAAAAATACTAACCCGGGTTACTGTTCGGGGATTTTTACGGCATTCATTTTGTAACTATGCAATTCAGGTGCAACGCGATTGACTCAAACAAGTTTGAAAATAAACTCTAGTAGGAATTTAAATTACACTAATTAAGTTTTCGTTAAAATTATTTGTACACCCAACATTCCCAATATTATACCAAATTTTAATTCAAAGAGTAAATAAGAAAGGTTTAACCAAAAAGTCATGGCAGGTTATTGGCTTCATGCCAGGACGGCGGATACTCCGCCTGAGATGCCAAAGTTACAGGAGGAGATTGTTGAATCTTACGATTTGTTCAAGAAAAGAGTCGACGAGTTGCACAAACAGAACGTCCAGAATGATCAAATCTTTGTTCTGTTCACTGGGAATTTGGAAGAAGGGAGCAGTCGAACTTGGTGTCCAGATTGCAATATTTGTAAGCAAAATGCTACTTGATTGATTGTATCTCAATAGGAATCAGAGCAGGTCTCCATACAAGTGAAGTGGCGAGTTTGTAAAGACACCCGGTACGGCTAGGTTCAGACCAGATATTTATGACTTATCTGGACGTTCCTGATGAAAGGTGGCTCAATTGCGATATGATGCCATATTCTCTTTCTATTATAATCATTTACAAATATCAGATCTTTTGAACGATTTTTGATTCGCACTGGTTTTCTGACTTTCTCACCAAAAAAATGGGTGCAGGCCGCAGGCTTACATTATAATCATAAAAATATCTGATACATGAACGAATAACTAGGTAGTTGATCGACTTTCGTAACAGACTTTTTATGTAATCTAAATCTAACCAACATTCAGATACAATTCTCATGTATCTGATTAGATCGCATCAGATACCATTCAAATCAGAATCAACTGAATCAAGCTATCTGATCTGACAATTACATGCTGAATTCTACTATCCGATTCCAGGTGTAATCCGAGCCAATGATTTCAAATATATATTTTATGAAGGAGCTTCCCAATAATTAAGTCGACCAGTCATATACTATTTATTTTTGCAGTTGAGGATGTGATTGACTTCTTGAAAGTGAAAACAAAGCCTCAAGGATGGTTAATGAAGGTTCGTGTTGGAAGTGGAGAAGATTGGCGAAACCCAAAGAATCTTTTCAAAATGGACCACAAGTTGGAACTTACACATTTACCGACTCTCCTTGTTTGGAATACAATGAAACGGATCTCGGGGTCTCAGGCTTTTCAAATTCGAAATATAATCACAATGTTGCAGGACTGATTGTTGTAGCCATTCCAATGAAATAATCCCAATACAAAAAAATTCTTGGCAAATTAATATTCACTATTCATTCATTAAATCTACGAGAATGTCCAATGTATGTTCTACACCAAAATCTAAACAAAATATACGCGAAATGACTAGTTTACTGACTATCTAATCTTCTAGTTGTCCTTTTTGTATCGCTGAGCCGATGTTACTCTGTAAATCAAGGAATCCCGTCCAGGATCCATTGTTGCGATCGTAACTGTAAATCACAAATTAAAATATCTTTTAATTTCTGTGTCACAATGTACCACCAAGGACTGAAACCAATTCGCAGCTGAAAAGCTGTCTGCTAGCTCTACACTATGAAAGCAGTATTAATTAACCGAAATTAAAAAAGGCTTGATAATATGAAATAGACGCTTAACATTTTGATGAAAAGAAATACAGCGTCTTGCACGCCCTAGTTACATTATATATTTGGCTTACCACAAATTGCAATAAGAGCGAGTATCAAGGATATGGAAATGAAAAGTATGATATTAAAAACGACTGGGTAATCCTCGCTCACATCATCAGCAATATTGTACTTTTCTATCTGTAATTGAAGAGTATAATGATTTTGCATTAAATTCACAGAAAGCACCAACGTACGTGATGGCAATATCATTTACATGAACACCAACATTGATTTACAACATGAACTTACAAATTCCTTCTTGGTTAGAATTTTGACTTGGGGCGGGGGTGTCACAGTTTTTAGGGTTGAAACGCTGACTTTGCTGTCAGCAGGCTCAGCTTCTGCTTCACGAACAACTCGATCCAAGTCCGCTTCTGCATCCGCAATGACGAGACATACAGAAGTCAGCAGGAGAGTTAGCGTGACAATCACGGAAAATAATTGATTCATTCTTCAGTTATACAGCTCACGAACAGCAACGGCTGAGATGACGAGTTGTACGCGTCCAATGAGCCCTACAGAAAAATATCAAGAAAAGACTTAGTAGGTGTCCTTCCCTGCATCTACATCTCCCTCACACATCCCCTATTTTAGATTGGATCCTCTGTTGAGTGTTGACTGGACTATTGACCATTTCAGGTCAAATCAAATAAATCTCTACTTGCCGTTTCGATACTTCCATAAAATTTTAAGACATTGACATTGACAAAGGAATAATATCGTTATAAAGAAATATCGTTATCGTTATACGATAGAGTAAAAATTAACCTTTACAAGTATATTTTAAATCAAACCCTAGACCTGAGACCTGAGGCGGGGACATACTTGGGAAAGTTACTTTCAAAAATCAAAATGAAATTAATTCAAATTCCAATCACAAATTACACCCTAAATTCTTAATGTGATTAATTATGACTACAATTACATACGAAAACTTCAAAGTAATTGCTTATAATTACCAGGAGAAAAAATTAAGAATTAATTAAATACAATTGCAACTACGTAATTGTAATCGACAATTAAATTACATTGTGATTACAATTACAAGGAGAACTAGAAAGTGATTATATACAATTACAATTCAAATTTCTCATTCGAATTGACGTTTTCTATGTGTCAACACATTGTAGCCAAACGTCCTTACATTTACGGCTAAATTTTAATTAATTGCAAAAGTAATTGAAATTAAAACTCAATTAGGACCTGTCTCGATAGGATGTTGATTTGAATAAATATAATACAATAAATTACAAATTACAATCAGAATAACATACATTTTCAAATTACATATTTAAATAAAATTACGAATTACTCTGAAAGTATTTAATTACCAAAGTTAATTGACTTAAATCTGGGTGGACAACCATAAAAAAACCATCCTAACATATTTTTTTTTATTATGGAGAGCCCTTAGACAGAAGTTTGACACTAGCCAGTCAGTCCGATTTTTAATGTATTTGGACGTTGCCCATTCTATTATCAGCTACTTATAGTAGTACGAAAAATGATTATTTGATTTCAATATACACCCGTGCCACATTTCCTTGAAAATATGTACAAATCCAATCACCTTACCCTTCGGTATTCGTGTTCCTGTTTCGATTCAAGGAATCACTAATCAGTTGATTGGAAACTACTGGAAGTCTGGAAACATTTGAGTTATCACTGGAATTTGGAAATATGACAAATTAGTGAACTCAAATTACCCCGCGCCAAATATTTGCCTCGCCCATCCATGTGTTGAATAAAATTAGAGAGTCCATGTGATCAATTGCTACGAATTTTAAAAACTCGTGTGCTCATTGTTTCCAAAGATCAAGAAGACGTTTTGAAAACATCAAAGCAACGTGTGCGACTTCCCAGAAGGACAACTGCTGAAATTTGGGGTTACCTGAAAATCTGTCACTTCCAAACGAATTCGGTAGTCATTAATTCAGTGGCTCGAATCTAGTAAATAATGGCAACACAGTCTGCTTTTGTTGGTAAGTGAAATGTGATGTTCGACTTGGAGAATGAGGAATTGAAGATTACTGACTGACTATTTAACTTTTTCATTTTTCATTTTTTAGTCTTTATGTTTATTTATTTTACCTTGATTCGGATTTTACCTTGTTTCGGTTAGGGACGTCAGTTATTGTTTTGGATTAGAGGGTTTGAATTTTTTTTGTCTTTGTTGAGATTTTAGTTACCTAACACCTTAACCCGGTCGGACTAAGGCTAGACTGATCCATAATCGAATAATTTTCTCTGAAATACAGTCAGTACATCTGAAACACAAATACTTTAGACAGAAATATGATTATTCCCAGAGTCAAACGTATTTGATATGTTGTCATTTGCTGGCACATTTTTAGTGAGAGAATCCTTCGGAACATACGGTCTTTTGGGTCCACCCAGCTTTGAGCCGTTTGAAGAATTGAAGAAAGAGAATGACGAAAGTCGTTTTGCGATTACTTCTCCTGATGGGTCACTTTTTGGAGTTGGCAATAGTTCACTGTAAGTTCACTATCTGACTGCCAAAGTTCCAATACTACAGCAATAATATTTTACGATACTCAACTTACCCAACCCAAGATCTTAAGCACACGAACAATGTTTTCATCTTTATTTTAGAGTCAACGTATTTAGTACAGCTGATGGACAGCTAAAATCAGTTTGTCGACATCGAATGCTGAATGCCAAGTTCTCACCAAAGGGTGGGTACTTAAGTGCATGGGACAACCCTAACAAAAGTAAGATAATGTTGGAATTTAAATTTATATTTCCATTTGTATGAATATTATTTGTATGAATATTTTCTAAAATTGTACCCTGTGACTTAAAATTAGATTACGAAAATTTCAACATTTGGAATGTAAGCGGAAAGAGCGGAAGCGTTGTTCATTCTTTAAAATTAACTAAACCACCTGACAGCGATTTTTCTTGGGACGAGAAAATCTACGCACGTTGGTCAAACAACTCTATCCTTTTTTTCGACGTGCCGGATTTTCATCACACGGTTCATAAAACTCCAGACGATTTGAAAATTGGTAGTTTTTCTTTTTCACGCTCACCAGGCCCACTGCATGTTCTCTGTTTTATTCCGGGTATGTACTGTAGAATTAATCTATGTCTGTGGGTAGTCAAAATTAAAATGATAAATTGCATGCAAATTTTATTTCTCTCAGCTACAACTGGGCCATCTTTCACGCGGTTGTATCGGTATCCAAATTTTGAGACAATAATTGCGTCCAAGAGTTTCTTTCAAGCTGATAGAGTGGACATGAAATGGAGTCCAAAGGGCAACTCCGTGCTCATAATTACGTCCACCGATGTTGACAAAACTGGGGAATCTTACTATGGCAAGACAATGTTACACTATATGGATATTAAAGGTACTTCCTCATACCGATTTGCCGAATATTGTGATGGTTTCATAATTGCTTGGCTTAACAGTAATTAATATTCTAATTGATTATTCATTTTTAATTCCATTAGGAGATACAGCTTCAGTTCAAACAGAGACTGAAACGAATAGCATTCACGCGGCCGAGTGGAGTCCAACTTCCACAGAATTTTGCATCATTACGGGGAAAATGCCACAGACTCGTGCCCTTCTCATGAATACAAAGTTCGTTTATAATTATTTTTATTCACAATCTGCTCCCCGTCACCTCGTAGTGTCGTAGTATAATTTGTGTTTGAAAACTTTTTTTTTTCACAGGTGTGAGAAAATATTTGATATGAACATCTCAGCTCGGAATACAATTAGCTTCAATCCGCAAGGGAATTTGCTTTTATTGTGCGCCTTTGGGAATCTTCAAGGAAAAGTCGAAATTTGGGAAGTTAAAAAGCACAAGAAACTACTAGCAACTCTGCAGGCGCCAGACACAACCCAGCTTCATTGGCTTAATGGTAATTGGTAATACCACTATTTAGTTTTTGGCACTAACAAATGCAATTGCTGATTTCTACAGAAATTATTAAGACGTATATTCATTCTTGCTGAGTATACTACGAATGAAGGTAGTTTGTGTTTAATCATTTTCCTATAATTTTTAGATGGAGTTCATTTCCTTACGGCGACGACGGCTCCTCGTATGCAGGTTAGCAATGGTTTCAAAGTTTGGGACTATACTGGTAAGTGTGTGAAGGAATGGAAGGCACAAAAACATTTGCTTGGAATTACGCCATTCTACACAACTCCTGCGCCTGTATTTCCAGAAGATAACCTGGACATGTTCGTGAAACAAGTTGGAAATAAGTCTGCAACTACAAGTTAGTAATAATTAATGATGAATTACAGATCATATTTAGTTAGGAAATTACAAAAGTTCCAAAGCGACGGTTCTGACCGTCATGTAAATAATGAATTAATGTTTGATGGAAAGGCTTTACTATTTTTCAGAACTAGAGGAAAGTAAACCTGCGGCGTATGTTCCCATTCATAAGAGGAAGGGTAATGTTGGTGCACCGGTGACAAAAGCTCAGGCTGCCTCGAACGGAGGCAAATCGTCAGGAGATTCAAATTCAAACCCACTTTCAGAAAAAGAGAAGAAAATCCGAACACTTAAAAAGGTGACAAAGCAATAGCAAAAAAAGGTCTTTTGAAATAAGAGTCGACTTAACTGGTTTTCTTCCTCATAGAAAATCGGAGAAATTGACAAACTGAAGGAATTATTGAAAGAAGGCAAACAACTGGAGAAAAATCAGAACGACAAGTTATCCAAAGAATCTTCTCTTGTAGCTGAGCTACGTGAGCTTGAATTATCATAAGACTGGTTGTTGGTTATAAGGTTAGGGATAGGGTTAAATGTTTTCGCCACAGATGCCTTCAATTCACGTATTACTTGATTAATAAGATAGAATATATTAAAAGTTCTCTTTATACGTAACCTACATATTATCCGATCTAAATTCAAGATAGTGATGTCCCGCGAATATTGGGAGGATGCGGATGCAGATATCCAGTAATCGACCGAAAGTACGATATCCCCGGCCCCCGGTATCTATAATTCAAATATTATGCACAATGATTGCTATTATGCTCTTTGTTTTTCCGTGTAATTGTTAATCCCTTGCATTTCAATCTCTAGTACAGTCTCTTCTCTACCACAAATCAGTTGAAGATAATCTCGTTCATATTCATTAGCGAAGGTCCGAAGCGATTATAAAGTCATGACTTATTCGAGAATATGACTGGAGATTTATTAATTTTTTATAGGAAATTACGAAAACTGATTTCATTTCTTCTATTGGTTTGGCATCGTATCTCATTTATGGGTTTGTGTTCAAAGTTTATGCATTCAATCCATATCTTTGGCATTGTCGTTTTGATATTTGTGATTTCATGCAAGATAATGATATTGGGTTAGGGCTTCAGTACACGATATTTAAATTATGTTGGTTTTATCAAATAAAGAACTACATAATTACTGTTATGTGAAAATTTATATTTTTAATGTTGTATTTGAAGCGTTATATGAAGGATGAAAGTTAATCATAACCTTGCACTAACCTAACATTGAATAAAAAAGTAACGGGCTGGATTGACTGTTACGTATCGATTATCGATATACTGTAAGCTTGACTATATAATGTTTGAATCAAGGGCATCTTATTTAATTACAGTTATGATTATCCGAAGCTAACCTGATTAATTTTATTTCATACAAACGTTTAATGGCCCGACCGGCCAAAGTCTATGCGATTCTGTCGGATTACCGTAAACATAATAACATTCCAAAGGGTCTTTATTTCTCTAAGGACTCGTTTCCGGTCTCCAAATTCAATATTTAGCGTTCCCCCACAAACTAATCCGAATTTCTAAAGTACGTAAGTTTGTCACTACATAGATTGCAACTGTAATTCATTATACAGTTACACAGTTACAATTAATTTTGTAACTCTAGGCCTGATAGAATATCAAAAGAGTTTATTTCGAATAATTAAAAACTAAATCGCTTTGAAACAAAGGTTAGGCCTGACTCTCAGGGCAGATTTATTTACTACTCTTCACTAAAAATGTACATGACTTGTGATTGTGATGACTTCTCATTTCCTTCACTTGCTGGCAATCTTTGGTTTGTCGAAGACAAATGGTTTTGCCATTATTTTCTTTAATTTATCTACGCCTCCTTTTTCATCAGGCTTGGGTTGAACATAAACTTGGAAAGGTCTAAATTTAGTCAGTACATTTATTGTAACCGGTACTTCAAGGTTGTATTCTTTTGCAAGAACCTCAGGAGTATTTTTCTCTTTATCTTGTTGATATTTTTCCATGAGCTCTAATGTTTGGCGAAGTGTTATTTTTCCCTTTGGAATAACGGCTGGCTCTTCAACCCCGTACACGTTGTCTTCTGGCGTGACCCTAGACGATGGCAAATTCTGTTTCGTCCTAATTGTCCAGTTATCTCCTCGAGATTTCAGGTAAACCTGGGATAGCTTATTTTTCTCTTCTTCTGTCAGTTTTCCTCGGTTCAAGAGTTCCGGATCTAAACGATTAAACTGCAGTATTAATTTCCGACTGCAAGTGTTTAAAAGTTAGAAAGTGAGCTAAAGATTCTATTAGAAAGAAAACAGGTAATTCCGCTGGCATAGATCTGAATGCTCTAATTCGTCATTTAAAGAGACTGTAACCAATAAATGCACTCAACTCTCGCTATAAGACCACCCTCGATTTAAGACCCGTTTTGAGATCCCTTGGTTGGTTCCCATGTATTTAGATAGGGAATTGAACCGGATATAAGACCACCCCGCTTTAAGACCTACCTCGACATAAGACCCGGTTTTGCTGGTCCAAAACGCAGACGCCTGACTCGTTAAAAGACCAAACCCGGCTATAAGACTCACTTGGTCTTATAGAGCGGGCGCGCGAACTTCAAAATTACTCCTTTATAAGACCAGGTTGGGTGTTATAAAGGAAAACCTGGTTATAAGACCCACTTGGTCTTATAGAGGGGGCTCGCGAACTCTCTTTATAAGACCGGCGGGTCTTATAACGAATATAAGACGACCCCGACATAAGACCCGAAAACCAGGAACAAAATGGTGGATCTTATAGCGAGAGTTGACTTAGTAGCAATTCCAATATGTTTGTTTTACGTTGCAATGAAGTGGTAGTGAAATTCCGTTACTGTAACTTTAAAATCAGCAGTGGGAGGCGACTACATCTGACAGTTCTGGCATATGTTCAGATATTTTAGTTTTGAATCACGAATATCCGAAATTGAAACTACCGGATATACTAACTGGTATGCCCGTTTGGTTTTCATTCGTGATTACCATTTTTTATTTCTTCCATGATTTTCTCCATGCTAGGGTGAGGTGGAGCTGCGCCAGTTTTTTCTTTGGAAATATGTTTAAAAGCTCGATCTTCCACATTGAAATTTTTAACCGGTCTCACGACTGTCCTTAGTTTGCTTGCTCCTTTTCCCATCCTTTAAAAAAATGAAAAAAAAGTAGTAATAATATTTACCATGCATAGTATGTTAGTACGTAGGAAGGAGGTAATTGGAAAAATCAAGGTGGTTGCCTTTCCTCCGAGGCACGAGGTAATCCTATTACTAATAATTATTGATATAATAGGATTAGCTCGTATAACCTCCTTGATTTTTCCAATTAAACGAAGACTTTGTTTTATTGGGATGTTTGTATTTAAGTATTACCTTACTTGACGATATAGGCCGACAGATCCTAACAGCGATTATAAAGTTAAGGTAGTTGTTGCATTTGAGTGTTTGAGAATTTGTCGTCCAAAATTTCAACAGTGAAGTGAACGCGAGAATGATAATGACACTGTGGACTGATCAGTTGACTCTGACTGCCGTAAAATTAATCTGATAACTTCGTGAATTTCAAATATAGAGCGCACATGGCCAAACTCTCAATTCCCGGCATTTCTAGAAGAGTACCACTATACCCCGGCCGATTTGGTAATTTTTGAACAAAGCAGAATGGTACGGGTTACGATTTAGGTAACCCATTCGTAACAAAGAATAACACGGGAGATTTGACCAGTTTGACGGGCGATTGTATTTAAGATGTATTTGATTTCTGAATATTCAAAACCAGCCCTGTAATTCCAAAATTTTACGTGGCGTGGTTGGAATACTTTTTTGAAACTATTGGTAGTACAGTACAACTACCACAGATAAACCCAATGGGAAAAATGAAATGAAATACTATGCCTAGTCTACCAAACCAAACCCTGCCACAAATAATGAAGTTGAAATAATCACAACAAATAAGACAAGACGAACACGGTAGAGAAGTAGTCACGATTAAAATTGATTTATTCGATATTAAAATTCCGTTCGTAAAAAAACATTGTTACACCGAGTAAAAAAGGATGCGAGGAAGAGCGAAAACTTTAATTTCAGCACGAATGTCATAAGTCATCATCGCCTATGCCTAAGAAAACACTATTTTCTGAAACACGATTGCTTGAGTTGGAAGAATTTGGTCTATAAATTGCGTTTACTGGAACTGGAACACGTAAAACTGGAGATCCATTCAATTGCACCTTTCCCCCATCTCTTCGGACGTACACAGAACTCCCAAACAAACCAGCCTGAAATATTGAACAATGTCGACTTTAGCAAGAGACAAGGGAAAACAATTTTCAACGATATACATAACAAACTCTGCAAATCTCTAAAAAAACAAAAACAAAACTTACTCCGGTTCGAGAAGGAACGGACGGTTGCTGTTTGACGATCATGTCAGTTACCATTTCCTGGAGACAAACAGCCATAAGTACCGCTTGTTCGGAGACGATCGAAAACCACTCTAATTTGTCATTGGCTTGAAGGTATTCGAAAGACAATTCCGCCTTTAACCCTCGTGTCTCCTAGAATTTGCAATTCCATTAAAATTCCTGCCATCCTATATCTTTCTTACAAACCATGTCATGTCCATTACAAGCTTACGTGAACAAGTGAAATTCTCCAACACTTTATTCTGGTTAATTTGAAGATCACTTCTTGGCGATCGGAGGTCACGAAGATAATCTCTCGATTTCCAATATAAACGGCAAGTAGAACCCCTGGGTGCACAAATGATGATTGGCAGTTGGAAAACTTGATTGTACCATAAAATTTGAGTTGCCGAGCATGCCTCAAATACTACACAACCCACAATAATCAAAGATTAAGTAATTGTTTGATTTAGAATGACTGCGTTGGTATTAGTTAGTAAGTAATTCTTCATATTTACGTCGGCTTTCTCGCCACGCGATTGAAGAACAGTTAAAGTTTTGAGATGTTCCTTAGGAACGGATATCCACCCATTCTCGATGTCAGAAACTGTTTGAACATAAAGCAAATGAAGTCCGACTTGGTCCTCCATCAGGAGATCATCCTTTGAGTTGTCCCAATTACTGAGAATTTAAATTATAAACATTACAAAACTGGTCGACGGCGGGAAAATTCTCTTTACTTCTTCCTACAGTTCATTTACTTACCACTTCCTAAGAACTAAACGATAATCGGAAGTCTTCCAAGATAATGAGACGTAAGGAGATTCATAGTCACCGAGTTTGCGCAGCACTATTCCAAAAGAATCAAATCTATTAGTTACGAAACTAAATGTTAAGAAATACCTTTGAATCCAACGAAAGTTACAAAAGTGGTGAAAACCAATAATGTTACAAATATAAGGTTATGACTAACCGTTCCATGTGCCATTCGAGTTTCGTCGAAACATGAAAATGGAAAAGTATTGAATCCAGTCTGACCGGAGTTTTAATTCGTCAGCCACCATCTGGAAACAGAAATACAGATTACATTACATACGGTATTTAAAAGAATCTACTTCCAGAATCGGAACGACAGTCCGGTTAACTTTATTAAATTGGATTGGTTGGACTGCTAGCTGCAGGAGAATAAGAATAACTGTCGAGATACTAATTTCACTCACCGTCAGAAGCGAGGACGTGGACTCATTATTCAAAATGTCAAACGTAAGTCGTTGTCCATTTGGCAAGAATACGGCAAGACTTCTCTTTTCAACTTTTTCACCGCTAGTTTCATGTTGAGCAAGCCGAAGAAATGTGGTGAACAATTGACAAGTTGCCACTCCTTCTACTTGGTTGGCTGAAAATATTTTAGAAAACACAATAACATTCCTGAAAACTTAGAGCTTTCAGATATGCCTTGAGTCTAATTCCAATGTCATGATGATTGTCTTACCATGCTGAATATAATTCTCAAGTGCCACACGTCTTTCCTCATGTTCAGATTTAGACAATGATAAAAGTTTCTTCGGTGGGAAACTTGGCAATCCAGAAGAGAAACTTTTTCGAAGTTGTTGATGAAGTGATAAAAGTTGGCTGTAGCGAAGAGCCGCGTGAAATTCACCATTTACATGAATTTTGTAGACCTGAAATGAAAACGCGAAGTTAGAAATTAGAATCAAATTATAAACTTGTATTCAGTTGTATAAGTGTTAAGTATACAATCAGTGTACGGTGTATAGAACGAATATCAGATAACCAGCTCTACACCTCTGACCTCTGGCGAATATATGATCGAATCCGCCGAAGTAGATTCGGTCACGGATAGCATGATTCAATAGGACAAACACATTGTAAGAAAGGCTATTATAAGATATATTATTAGCTCTATTTTATAACTACTTTTATCAGAACGATACATCCGACTATATCTGATACATTCGGATTTATAGTAGGTAACTGTAATTGTCAAGTTAGCGTAAATTAAGTATACAATTATATGTATAAAGTAGAAACATATTATGATTGAACTGAAAAATTAATTACCCAAAACACTGAGTCAGGACCCGAAATCTCCTCACTTTCAGGAATAGAGAAATGCATGGCGTTTAATTTTTGGCAGTTCGTTTTTTGGAAGAAAGTTTTTCTGCAGTTTTGCCAATTGTGTTACGAGCGGTATGAGAATCCTCCGGTTCGGTTAATATTGCAACACCCCAACACAGTGACAGTCATTACCCGGTCGAGTAATCGCAGGGCGGATGTCAGTGAACTATCCGGATATGAATTAAAGAGAGAGGTCTTCCTCCATTTGATTCATATATTCCTCCTCACTGTAATTGCGATTGTTGTCCTCATTATTTTTGCAAGAGATAAATAAAAAATGAAAGTAAAATCCTCTTCTTCTTTCCACCCTTTCATTCCATATAATAAGGAGAATTCCTTGCCCTGCGCAAACACCTCGGGAACTCTTTTATTCTGAGAAAAACGCGTGCAAGATTTAGCCTATACTCACCATTCATCAGCCGAAAGGTCTTTATAAATTCTAAAATTATGACAATCCTCATTGATTGTCGTACATTCCGAAAACACTCGTTTTTCGTTCGTTGCAGTATCTCCAAAATAGTCATATATATTAATTACCTATTGTATTGTATGGGCTGAAAGTTATACTGAAAAGACCAAAGTCTATTTCATCCAGGAACTGTCTGAAATCATTGTTCCTGTTCGGAAATATGCATTCACTCATACATGCAGTTTGGACTGCTCGTCTATTCCATTCAGTTGTAGGGAAGCCGGGAAGGCATCTAGCTTAGTGAGTGCTGGGCATTAAATGCATCAGGTCCGAGGTATTCCCGGTCGGCCCGCTATCCAATTCTTTGTACGACTGCACAGTTGATTTGATGATTTGATTCGATTCTTTATTAACGTGTTTTTCCCGACGCATTCTGATACATAAGTATAAGTAGAATGGCTTAATTCAGTAACACACACAGAGATAATCTTACCTTAATAATCTGGATCGAAAGGAGCCTAGACCTAGAGTAACTTCTTCAGAGAGTCGCTGCCTTGAAATTTCAATTCAGACCGACGACCTTTAAAGCTGAAAACGGCTATTTTGAAATGAAAAAGTTTTAATGAATATAACAGTAACTTTGACTTACCTGACCAGTGGTAGAATTTTTGTTAATAATATGTTGAATCTAAGCTTTCCGTTTTCAATTACAGTCCATGTCATGACTTTTCATAAATGCAATCACTCGATTTAATGAACAACAACTGTTCATACAATAATTATTATTATTGTATACATTTCAACTTCTAATACATCCTATCCGCCACTGCATATTAATACAGAATCCAAACCTTAGTTTGTCTACGTTCAGTCAACCCATCGAAAATTAGCTTTATCCGATATAGTCAAACGATAATATCTAAGTCATTACTGAAAATTAGGACTCGTCAAATATTGGAGCATTGTTTGTGGTGGATGGGTTGGTTTTACTGTAAACCAAGATTAGAATAAATGTACATGCCTTGTCTGACGAGCGGATCGAACCCCAGACTTAAAGGCAGTAGTCACAGAGGAGCAAGCGCGGCCTGTACTACATGATAGAAATTGACCTCAATTAATCTATCATGGCATGGCGGCCGGCACGATGTGACAGCGTCAGTTTTTCAGTGACAGCTAAATTCTGTGCAGGATGTTTGACTACGCGCCACACTGTCAACTCACCAATTGGACTTTGGGTCGAATGAACTTGTCGTTCACGATATCCATATAGTCATAGCATTAGCATAGTCATGAGGTCGTAGGAGTCAACAGAGCCAATTTCCATTCATTCGGGTTTTTCACAGTATTGAAATATTGAAGACACCAATTAGTTGACCAGTTTCTTTTGTCTTTGTTCATCACTTCAAAAGCTAGGAGTAGACGGTGCCGGTGTGCCTATTTGACCCCGACTAAACGAAGGAATCTCTTTCTAGGAATTCAATATGAGTAATTTACAGTCTCCGATCGGAGGTGAGTCACGAACTTTTATTATATGTACGTGTTTGGTATTGACATCTGTCAAAAAATATATTGGGCTTCAAGAAAGTATTTCCTGGCTACATTTATAAATTCAGTAAATATTTTATGGATTTTGAATTTTCTTAATTTTGAATAATAATATTTGTTTGTCACAAATATTTTATGACTCTGTCTATCTGCGCAGTTACATTACATTTGTACCTGTTGCTTCGCTGCCGACCTTTACCTTTACATCTTATCCATGAGAGTTTGGAATTTATTCTATCCTTAGAATACGAATGACATATATTTCAAGTATTGCTGATTTGGAGTTTCGAGATTTTTCAGTCTGAAAATTCTGTCGAACCTTTTGTTTCTTGCTTATCATTACTAACATGTCTTGTGTTGCCGCATAGTTTTAACCAAGGAGGATTCATTTCGAGGTCTTTGGTCTCTTAGAAGAGACAAAAGACCAACATCAACAATGTGAATGCTTCTTGGTTTTAACAAGGAAGTTACACTAGCTAATCCTATACTAGGAGAGCTAGTTACCGGGCAGCCGTTATAAAATTCGGTTAAAATATGTCCGGTACGGTTGTTGTGGTGTTTTCATACTGATACAATTTAAATACCGACCCGGGTTATACGTTGGGCGCATTTTGCCAAATGACATGGCCAATTTGTACACAGTGCGCCCAGAGTGAAATATGGTTGGTTTACTTTTTCAAACAAGTAACTGGCTCTCCTAGTAGTCCTAGTCCTAGTAATAGGATTTAGCTCTTGTGTAACCGCCTTGAGTTTTAATATGTTATGGTTGTCGTTGTATAATGTAAATTTTTGGATTTTTAAAAGCGCAAACCAACCAGCTCTCGCCAGTTTGTTGATTTTGTAATTTGAATTGTGCGAGATTTTGATTTTTGAATAATTCAAAAATCAAAATCTGAGCAAAGACAATTATTGTCCTGTTATATGTTTCTACCTTTTTTTACAAAAGTGGTATGCGTGCGCACGTTAGCAAGACTTAACTAGATAATAGCAATAGCAATAGCTAAACCGAAAGGCGTTATCACTCCTACTCTTCCAGCCAACAACAAGGATATTTAAGTATTTGAATTAGTGATTCATTGGTACTTTCGACGAATATCTTTTGTAGTAGTTCATAATTTGCCGAATCGTATATGTCGTACAGTGCATATGCAGCTGTAATAGTATAAAATTTGTGCTTCGTTGGATTAGCAATTAGCGGAAGTCTGGCAGGAATTCGCGTATGCTTGGGGCATTGCGAACCAAACCGGGCTCATCATCAGTCAGTTTGGTACTTGTAGAAAACGTTAAATGTGAACCATTCGTCAATCCTTTTTACTCGTAGTAGCTAACTGAATTTAGGGAAGTTTACAAATTTCTTGAGGTGAAGGTCGGGTCAGCCCATATTAATAAGATTGAGGCATTGAAAATTTTAAAGCTTTGGTTTTCCATATTTTCATTAATTCCATTGATGTTTTATTCCGCTCCAACTTTTTCGAGAAATGTACGGTTTAGACTTTGGGTGTGGGGGCAGGAGCATAAAATAATTTTCCTCATTATCTGGGAACCTTAAAAATTTTAAGGTTTGCTGAAAATGAGGAAGTGTGATCCTAATAAAACAAGTCGCTTATATGATGGAACACAGAAATAGTGTCGGTCGGATTTTTTTTTGAAAGTTAACCCATTTCATATTGAATTTATCTTATCTCAATTCTCTAGTCGTTGTCGTGCTTATTTACTGACCAATGACCTTACAAGTGAACTTTGCCTTTTGCCGCCATAATCTTCCTTTCAATGAAGGGTGAAATAGCAGTCCAGCTTTCATCATCTGTTGGTTGGTATTTGGGATTAGGTCGAAAAGCTGCTATTTGATTATAAAATTGTAGAAAACTCAGTAGTGAAGTGAATAGTGCGTATTCTTTACACCGAGAATAATTATGGGTGTTCGGCTCGAATCCAATAAGTCCGACTAAGCCTCCTAGGAGTCCGGCGAAGAGGGAGTCCTTGAGACTCGGATTGATATTTGTACTAAAATAAAATCAGA
>JAQGCA010001102.1:0-19802 GCA_034698945.1 Protaphorura quadriocellata
GCCCACTCCATGACGGAAGACTTAAATTTGGCCGTTACACAATTGACCCCAGATATACGGATTTCCAAGGTATATACAATTTACTACTTATAATGTGAGGCCGGTACTATACTTTAGGTTTAATTTTGTGGCCTCTAGAGTAACTTCTCTACAGAAGTGTCATCGCTGTTTTAAATTCAAAGGATAGCGAATAGTATAATGTTTTTTTTAATTTTAAATTTGTAGTACGAAATGGAACGACTGAAGCGATTGGGGTTGGTGGACAACCAGACGTATTGATTCCTCAGTGGGGAATCGCTGTCATTGTCATTGGTCTCGTGTCCTTCATGTTCATTGTCATCTTTGGAGTGACCGTCCTCGTCGGCCGCCATAGAAACGCGAAGAAAACGAACGCAGTGTCCTTGACCCAAGAAATGCTCAATGAGTTTAACAAGAGTCACAACATGGGAGTCGGCGTAGACAATTACGGAGTGGATGACCTCTACAATATGGATGATGTTTGGAATGACAGTCGAGGAGGTCATGTCGGGGTTGAACCACCTGACAGAACTTTGGAGAGGAAACCACCCAAGGTAAGGTCAAAGTGGTCTATTTCCGCTAATTTTGGTGAAATCGTCGCCATTTACCCCATCCGCCATTTGTGGGCGTGGTTCGATCCACATTACCCTAACTAATGAGGGCAGAGGTTACATAATTAACATACATATTTTTTTCTAGCCGAGGTCATCGAATGGTGGGAAAGGGTCACCGGGCTATAATATTTACGACAGCTGGTACGTTAATTTTACAAATTCCAAATATTATTTTCAAAATTTGTTGATTTTTAATAATTATTTTTGAATTGTAGGAAGACTGAGTGGAATGGGTATTACCAAAATGGGAATTACTACGGGGATAGTGGCTATGCACCAAGTCGTCGTCGCTCAGACTATGACACTAATTTCTAGCCACAAAGACCCCCACCCCCTGAAAACCCTTCTGCCCGATTCTAGTCAACTCATCGTCTCCCAAGCCCCCTGCCCCCTCCCCCTCCGTACACAATGAACTGATTTTAATTTGTCTACACGTTTGAAGATAAGTGGTCCGCCGTCCATATTTTAGCAAATTACGTATTAACAAAAGGAAACAGAGAAATTGCCTTACGTAACTCAAACTCAAATACTCACTTCTAATTTTTCAAAACAAATGCTTTTATTTTGGACAAAAATTGTGCGTTTCGTTTCAATTTTCGAACATGAAATAAAAACACAAAAACATTTCGAAGGTTTTAATCTTCCGTGTACTGAGTCCACTAATTTATTGAGTACCATAAAAAGGTTTGCTTTTTTCGAAATTCAAAATGAATGGTATTTTTTAAAAATAAATACGAAATATTTCGGGTCATGGTTCATCAATTATATATTTTTTGAGAAACCTTTGGCCTACAATTTTATTCTAAATATTGAAGGCTTTTTCTAAATAGAACAAATATATAACGAACTACAATAAATGAACTTGGAGACTGGATAACTCACCAAATCCAAGGATTGTAAAGTTTCGTCACATCATCCTGTTGACTATTTTTCCTCAAAAAAGTTGAAGAAAATTTTGGATAATTGGCCAATGATTTAGTCCACCCATTGACCATATACTTATCGATAGGAGGCGGGATTGTAAGTGAACCATTTGATTGTTGTCCAGTCTCAATGAGTGCAATCAACATTCGTGGAACAGCACAAGCAGTTCCATTCACAGTGTGAGCAAATTGAAGCTCTCCTTTCTCATCCTTGTATCGAATATTCAGTCGACGGGCTTGATAGTCAGTACAATTACTCGTACTCGAGATTTCCCCCCAAAGACCCCTCCCGGGCATCCAGGCTTCAATGTCAAATTTCCTATTGTATATAAATACATAAATATATAAATAAATAAACAAGGCTTTCTTAGGTAAGGTCAAAAACAAACAGAATCTGATTAAACAAACAAAGAAACAAACCTATGAGCGGCATTTCCTAAATCATTGACAGGCATTTCCAAGGTCCGGAAATGAAGTTGAGAGTCTTGGAAGAGTTTTTGTTGAATTGTGAGGAATTCTTCATGTAGAGAATTACTTTCCATTTCATTCTTACAAACTCCAAACATTTCTACTTTTGTGAATCCATGGACACGGTAAATCCCACGCTCATCTTCTGCAGTCGAGATTTCGGAACGGTAACACCGACTCACGGCTGCTAAACGCAAGGGGTCTTCTAAATCCAAGATGGCGTCTTGCAGAAGACCCCCAATCCCCATTTCAGCCGTTCCGGACAAACACACTTTTTCATCGGTTCCCATGTCAATTGAGTACACCTGTACAAAGAAAGCATTACTTACAAAATAAAAGTGACCTATGGTGGGTACCCACTGTAGTAAGGCAGCCATTTTCATTAAAAATTAATTAAAGTGACCTGATTTCTATCTCCAGTCGTTGGCATTCCACAAGCCTCAATCACTTGAGGATACAGGAGGTCAGGGACACTAATCAATTCAAAATCCTTGTCACGGATTGACTCCAAAGTAAAACGAATGAGGGCTTGTTCCAATTCCGCCAACGGTCCCTGAATGGAAGTACACAGTACAAATATAATCGTGACCTATGACCTTAACCTTAATTAATTTAATGTGTCTTACGAGTAAAACATAACTCCTTTTCCCTGCAAGATTTCCAAGGTTGGCCGTTCGAATGAGGTTCATGGGTTCGCAGAGCTAAATAATAAAAAGTTGATTGATTAGAGGTCAATAATGAGTCAGCCAGGTCAAAATATTTACCTTGTGAAATTCTTGGAAAGATTTAGTGCCCGGAAGTGTTGGAAGTTGTCCATGAAGTGATAATTGTACGGGTTGATCAGTGACTGCCCAAGGAGCTGGATGTGATTGGTTTGGTAGTCTCAGAGCTGCCGTCAGTAAAAGTGGTACCTTATCACTCTCAAGATTCTGTCCTTCATTCTTCCAATCTGTCCATAATTGATGAACACGACTCAAGTCTGCTCCACATTTCCGTCTTTTAATATTTTCATGGAAGTCTGGACCACCGGAAGAATTTTTCTGGAGAATTCGAGGAAGATCCAGACGTTCCAAAATTGAAACGGCACTCCGGTGCTTAGACATCACTATTTACAATCATGAAACTCTAATTTCTTATTTTATTCACAAATAATTTAAATTTTGTATTCTGAGATTTTTGAATTTCGTGTTTTCCAATAAAAATCCAATGTATTTTGGCCGGGGCTATGCGATACGACTACAGTGTGGGCCAGAACCATCGCATACAAATCTTCACAGAATTTAATGCAGAAATTGATTGAATAAATGGTCCGACGTTCAAGAGCTGTCTCACAATTTTTATCATTTTGTGAGTGCCGAAACCTTTGTAGAAAATAGTTTGAATACCATCTGACTGTAATTAATAATTACAATTGCATGGTAGAAACTTCAAAGTAATTCCTTCCAGTTACAATTACAAAGGAGAAAAATTAAAAAAGTAATTAAATCCAAATTAAGATGTTTACTCATTTGAAATTATATTATTTATGAGTTTTAACATTATTTAATTCATTTTAATGGTCAACATTTTAGGTAAGAGTAACTCAAACAAACTAGAAATAGATTACAAATTACAGTCACAATTAAAAAAAAAAATAGAAATATCTAATTTCGGTTACACATTATGGGCTGGGTTTCTGAAAGTTATTAATTGCAATTACTACAATTACGTAATTGCAATTAATTTCAGACGTATTTAAAATCCACCTTCCAAACTTTCTATTAAACCTCTTTTTTAATTAGAACTTGTGCGTTTAACGTTTAGTAAATAAACTCTAGAGTAATTTAATTAATTTTCATTGAGTGCAAAATTCGGAGTTAACTATTGTATTATGGGGTCATATAAACTTTCTCTTGATTCTCCTTGTTGCCTTAAAGCTGGGACCGAATGTTGCCAACATCGTAAGCTGCAATAATTCTTGACTGCAATAATAGAAGAAATTAATTGACTTACTTGCCCCATTTGAATTAGAAAAGGGAGTCCAGGTCGACGAATGGTGAATCGGTGCGAGCGTTGAAAGTTTTCATAAATTCAAAAAGTCCAATCGAATTTTCAGTCTTCAAATAATTTTGAAATTGTTTCTGAAATTGAAGGGCTATTTTATCGTTACAAGTTTTGTGGGATATTAAATTGTAGTTTTCAAAGTAATACAGATTGATTTAAATCGATTGAAATGATACGGAAATCCCAGCGCTTAATGGACAAAATTGGTGGTCAACACGAGTCCACAACATCACTGACCGTATGTTTAATTTTTATTCATTTTTTGTCGGGCGTTCAAATTAGGAATTAAATTATTTTGAACACACATCAAATCATGAAGTCTGAATGCATGAAAATTATTTTATTTATTTTATGAGCGGTTTTGAGATCTAGATTACTGGGGACCTGGTACAAATTGTGCATTTTTACACATGCCTTATTTATGTCTAAGTAAAAATGGTATTATAGGATTTAAAAATTGAATTAATTTGCCTAATTCCAGGATGACCAGACTAATGTGCCCTCGGACGAAGAAGAGAATGAGGGAGATTGGTTTGAGCGAGCTGATCATCCATTGTTAAACGAAGTGGTATGATTTTATTTTTATTTTCATTTTTACAATTATGTAAATAATGTGCAAATTTTGATGATAGGTATTGAAACTGGTGTTTGGTTATGCGAGTGGAATTGATTTGAAGTCCAATCGATTAGTATCCAAGAAGTGGAACATTTTGACCATTCCATTCACACGTTCCCGACTTCTAGTCACCATTTCGGGGTCAAAATCATTTCAACCAACGGGAATTCAGAAGTTTATGAAACAAATGAGATCAAATACGTTGGGATATCCTTTCGGAAGATTCAAGTTAGGACCTTTCGTCACTACAAAAGGATTTGGACAAGAATTCGTTCAAGTGTTTGGAATTAAAACAAAGGAATTAATTCTGACCGACGGGACTTCTGACTGTCACCTGGTTGAAAATGTGTCGGAGTTACTCCGCGGAATGCCAAAGTTGGAATCTTTCACAATGCCACCTCTTCTGAGTTCTAAAGATGGGAGTGCGGTGGAATTGTTTCCTGGTACGAAGCCGAAATTGAATTTTCTCAAAACCTTGATTACTAGAAGAGACAATGCTAAAAATAATAGAGTAAAGATTTGTCCCACATTCTTTGATGAATTGTTCGAATCAGCTCAAAACGTTTCGACTTTCGAATTGACGAGCCAACTCGAGAATGATCTACCTCTGGAGTCTCTGGAGATTTTAAAAACTTTAGATAAACTCGGAAGACACTCATCCATTGAAAACATCGCACTTGCGGATATGATGGCAGAGCATTTGACATTGCTAATGGAAATGGGAACTAAAGGGATGAAATTGAAAAAACTTGTTTTTCGATACAGAAAATATTTCATAAATTCTTCGGATTGGATTGACCTCGTCGAACTATTCAAAAACAGTTTGACTTCCCTCAACATTGGTGGTTTCTGCCATCAAACGAGTTCCATCATATTCCCGACTATGTCAAAATTGATTCAATTCAATCTTCAATTGACATTGTCTCACATGACAAATGTAAGGTGTGAGAATTTTGCCATGACATTTCCTGCACTGAAAAAATTACAACTTTGCTTAAGTTCAGAAAACGTCCAGGTTGAAAATTTTCTAACCGGAGACGATTGTTCAACCATGAATTCCTTGATTTTTGGATACCACTCAAAAATTACTACCATGGGAATGCTGAATCGAGTTCTAGAGGTTTTTCCAAATCTGACCATGTTCGACTGCCAAGTGAGAGAAAGAGATGGCTACGACGTTGTCAGGAAAATCTTGACACACATGAAACAATTAAAAGGTTTACGTATTGGTGGAACTTTAGCATCCTCTGAAAATGTGGATTCCTTACTCACAGGAATACCACTCAAAGATATCAGGAAAATTCGTTTGAATCCTTTGTTCAGGTCACTTGGACAAATGACGATAATTCAAAGAGAGAATGCTTTAGAGCAAATCATGATGAGCAAAATTTATCAGCTGCCTACCATCCGGAACCTCAAAAGTAATTGATCTTTTATTTTAATTATTGTTACTTTTTATTTCAAAGGACCTTAGACCTGGAGATACGATTTCAGCCCATGTTAAGTGATCATTTTGACGCAGTGGTTTTTGTTGAATTTATTAGGGGTACAGAAATAAAAATTACCTCAATGTGAAGCTGAGAGCCTGAATGTGGTGACTGGGAAAGGGTTGACTCAAAAATTCCAATGTTTGACCTTTCTAGGTCAAGGTGAGATTGTGGAAAAACAGAGAGAAAAAAGAAAAAAAACATTGTCCTACGCCGTTTCAGCTCTCTCGCTATGTTAAAGTGGCCTCACAGATTGGTTTCTTTATTTTTCTCTAAGATTTTCCTCAACTTCACCTTTACCTAGAAAGGTCAAACATTGGAATTTTTGAGTCAACCCTCTTCCAGTCACCAAATTCAGGCTCTCAGGTTCGCATTGAGGTAATTTTTATTTCTGTACACCTAATAAATTCGACAAAAAGCACTGGGTCAAAATTGTAACTTAACATGGCCAGGAATCCTATCTCCAGGTCTAAGGTCCAAAATGAATCTTAGATCTGAGGTCCCTATCACTAAATTTGTTTGGAAACGAGTCGGGAAGCCATGAATCCAACTGCTCAACCAACTTTACAGCATATTTCGGCCTGTACTGGATCAAAACTCTTCGACACTTGTATGTGTCTCAGTCTCAGGTAACCACTTCATTCATTTATTTCCACGGAATTCAGTTTGGTAAAAAAAACTCTGTTCCTTTTTTAAAACAGTTTTCGAAGGATTGTTGTAAAGTATTGGTGACGGACTTGGGTCTCATCAGCTGGAATTTCGAGTCTGGGACCAATTACATGAATTTCGCCAACATCATTCCATCAAGATTGAATCTTAATGATGAGTATGTCTGCGAGTGATAAAGACTCAATTTAAACAACACCTTCAGACCACTGGAACTGGAATATTCTTTGAAAACACCATCTTATGTTAATTAATATTTGTAATAATAGATATATATTAATAATAAGTATTATTGTATCGCTAGAAAAAATATCTTTGCGGAGAAATCAACCAAAATTTGAGAGTAAGCCTTTTTTCATTCTTCGTTTGTCGCATTAATGTACTATGACAAGGATAAAAAATCTAGGCTATTGTATAGATAGGACATGGTCCAATTCCATCTCCATCCATAATGTACGTATAATCCATAATGTATATCCATAATGTATGTGATTAGCGTACTTTCTCTATTAGCACCAGCGGGATCTATTAAAAAAGCCGTCTCTAGAAATCCCTTTCTTCACTTTTAGATTTACGATTTAGTCCTACATCGATACGTAAGAAATTGAATAGATTTAATTAGAAAATAAAAAAAATTTAAACAAGCGTATTTTATTCAAAACACTAACCAGTTTATTCATTTAATACATAATGTGTTATTAACCAGGATTAATAGTACTCCTATACAAAATAATGTTCACTGATTTATTTTGAAAAAAAGAATGTGTACTAACAAATTGTGAAAGAATGAAATGCAGGGATGTTACCTAATAAATATGTCATTAAATATAATATTGTGGTATTGAAGAAGTGTCTCTCATTTTTTAACTCACAAGGTAAGGACTCCGTAGACTAACTAATGGGAAATTACGCTACGAAATAAATAATTAGTGTTTCTATCTAGTCCCTAATGTCAGCATAATGTCATAGGCTCGTCATTGCTCTACAGCTATGCTGGGGTTCAATTCCTCGGGCTTGCATTGGCTGTGGTTGCTTCAATGAAGTTTTTTATCCTATAGTTTTTTTCCTACTACTAGGGGTACGCTCCGTACGCTGTCTAAAGCAACCCACCTTGCATGATAAATATTCTGTGATATAGCGAATGTGACATAACCACACCGCAAATGTCAAATGTAATGTTCGTATGAATGGCTATAACGATAACAGTAATAATAGTTATGTTTTCTCTACTCCGATAGGTACCTTCTCTAGGCCAAAGAAGAGAAAGCCAATGGATATGATGGAATGGACTGCGGCAAGTGATGCTGAGGTCAGAATCCACGATTTGACCAAGAATCCGACAGAAGCGTGGGCCAAGCTAAAAGCCGTCAACACAGTACAGAAGGTGGACCCGATGGATCCAGACACACCGATAAGTGCGGACAAGGTCAGATTTGTCTGCATGTCCGACACGCACACGAAGACAAACTCCCGAAAGCATCCTGTACCTCTCGGCGATATTTTTATTCATGCTGGAGACTTCACAAATTTTGGACTCCACCATGAAGTCCAAGGCTTCAATCAATTCCTGGGTAAGAATTACAACACCGCATATAGTCCTATCCTAATAGCGAAAAGTAGCCACTTCTGCCAAGCAATGCTTGAACAGATACAAAACAACCTTCAGAAAAGTTGTTCTGGAGGTCACGGGCTACAATTAATGAAAAATACAGCTGAATCCGACCGCCTACTTTTTGCCCGCTGCTGGGATTTTCTGGTGTTCTTTAAGGAGTTGTTTTGGTTGGGCGGAAAAATGTTCCTTCCTCTTCAGAAAACTTGGATGAAAATTACAGAAAATTCCATTACAAGGTGTCTAAAGAAAAAAGCCGAGTTGGGAGTCCAATCGCCATGAGCAATCATGGCGATAAAACAAAGTCCCCACTTTGGGGGGTCAGTTTTTCGACACCTTCTAATGGAATTTTCTGAAATTTTCAAGGAATGTTAAGAATGGTAATCGTTGGCTAAGACAGATTTCTCCCGAAAATAATTCATTTCTAGGGTCCATGACCGAAATTTATAATATTTAATACAATTACATATTAATTATGATGAAAATATTGTATTTGTTTCTAGGAACACTTCCTCATAAGCACAAGATTGTCATCGTGGGAAATCATGAGCTAACGTTTGACCCAAAGACAGTTTCGAAGGCGGAGCTATACGCTGGACGTAGCCCTGGACCCCCCGCGGCGGAGGCCACACCCATCGACCCTCGAACATTCCTCACAAACTGTACATACCTTGAAGATTCCTCTGTCCAAATCTATGGTCTCAACATCTATGGCAGTCCATGGTTCGCTCTAACAAACCATGCATTTCATTTCCGAACATCATTTAATTTTGTACTTTTTATTAGGCAACCAGAATTTTGTGAATGGGCATTCAACTTAACGAGAGGAGCTGAGTGCTTAGAGAAATGGAACATGATACCGTCCGAGACTGACATTTTGGTCACACATGGCCCTCCGATTGGTCACGGTGACCTTTGCAGCGGTGGGCATAGGGCTGGTTGCGTAGAACTTCTTCATACCATTCAGAACAGGGTCAAACCCAAATTCCATATTTTCGGTCACATTCACGAGGGTGAGTTCTTCTCATGAACAAGTAAATTGACAACGCTCTCTTACCAGGTAGGCTCATACTGTGCAGACGTCAGCGGGTCAATGACGTCATGACTATGTTACTGCTATGGTCAAAATTTTCAGGTAACTCCAGAATCGAACCTCTTTAAAATTACCAAAATGTTACTTTTTTTGTTTGGACAGTATGAGCTTACCTAGGAGGGAAGTTGTCAAATAATTTTGATATACCAACTAATGTATTTCATTTCCCATGAAATATGCTAATTCTTCCAGGTTTTGGAATGACGACAAATGGGATCACGACGTTCATTAACGCTTCCACATGTACCTTAAATTACAAGCCAATCAATCCTCCAGTTGTCTTCGATGTTCCACTACCGCCTGGAGCGAGCAAATCCTAGAACTAATTAATTTCCGGTCCGAATGTTGACAACAGTGAAATAATTGCACCTGACTGTATATTGGAATCTTAAAATGTGATCCAAAAGTCGCGCATACACTACACTAATGGACAATTTATACTTATGAAGTTAATTGTGGGAAGCCCTGTACACTTAAACACGTCATTAAGTTTTTTTTTGCCCAATTTTTATGTATATTAAAATGTAAAAACTTATTCCATGGTTTGTTGAAATTGGTGACCTCCAGAGGTCACGGAGCACAATACATACAATGTTTAAATAAATTGGAACGTTTAAGTTGATTCAACGTGATAATTATTTATTTATTGATTATAATATTTTCTCCTTCCGTAGGAAACAAATTAGGAGAGCGTCCGGTCCATTAGGTAAGTGGACGGGGTGATGTTACCCCAAGGACACGACCGACCACGTGACACCTTAGTAAAACAGGGGTCATAGTGGGTCAATTAAAAAAAACTGGCTGGATAGACTGGAATGTGTTTTTTGGTTCTTGTTTTGCTCTAGGGACATCCTTACGTAATCTATTAATTATTTACACACATTGGGGGATGGGGATTTTAATTAAACTTGAATAAAATAAAGGAATTCTCACTCACAGAGCAACCTAGTGATCAATATTTAAAATACTAAAACAAGATGAGGAGGTGAGGTCAGTGACCTCACTTGAATGTACGTCCAACAATGTTATGTTTTGTAGCACAAGAACAATGTGTCCAAGATGTAAGTAAGTACAAAATGTGTGGGTATTTTTTTTTTGAGTGATGAGGCTCGACTTGATTGGTCCCTTGTTAGGGGACTCCGTATCCCTTATGGGATTAATAGTTTGTGTATTGTGTAGTTGAGTAGTTGAGTTAGTTGAGATGAGGAACAAGGCACTGGTTTTGTGGAGGTCACAAGGAGGTCACACCTCTCCATTGAGCAGAACCAATAGAATAACACAGACAACAAACGGGGGGGTTTCTCCCCCCCCACTCGGGGCTTCACGATCACTTTACTCAGTGTCTTTTCATATGGAGGGACAAATGATCAGATCTGGAGAAGGAACGCTGACAAAGGTGACACTTGAACGGTTTTTGTCCCGTGTGCTTTCGAAAATGACGTGTGAGTTCATCTGACCTAGCGAATTTCCACGTACACCCAGTCCATGTACACTGATAAGGCTTCTCTCCTATATTCATAATCAAAATATTAAAATAAATACATTTTTTGGAACACCCTGTATATTTTGGACCCCTTACCTGTGTGTGTTCTTTTGTGAGCCTTCAGGTGTGAACTTTTCGTGTAAACTTTTTCACATCCCTGGAAATCACATTTATGAATTTTTCGTCTGCGTAGAGACTCGGGGTGTTCATCAATGAAGGGACTGGGGGGTGATGTGGACACTTGCCCGGGGGAACTCTCTCCGCCCCCTCCTTTAGCACCGTTACTAACATTCTTTGGTGTGAAGATCCTGCAAAGATTTAAATTCATTTTTTATTAATTTCTAAATATTTAATCTATTTAATTAATTTAATTTTAAAAAGTAATAAAAAAAATTAATAGTGACTGCGTAGCTCAGTCGAGGAGGAATACTTTAGTGTGATCAGGGGCGTGGGTTCGATACTCGGATGAGTCACTTAGATTTTTGGCTCTTTTTGCTCGTACCACCAAAAAATTAGTGCAAAAATTTCAAAATGTATTCTAGTTTGAGAAAGGAAGAATGATGTTTGACCTTTGAGCGTCTAGACCTCTGGATCTTGACCTTCTGACTTGAGCTTGGATCCGTTTCCGGTCCAGAGCTCCAGGACTCTTCCGGTGAGGACTCGGAGTTTCTGTAAAACTTAAACTCGTGTTGTCGTCAGACCCAGTTGAGCTTCCGGATTCTTCTCGGGTCACGTCTGCAATGAACAACAATTAAAGACAATTAGACATTGCCATTATTAAGAGCTGAACCGAGTACTGGTCATAAATAAACTGAGAAGTAATTTGTAAATTGGTTATGAACCACCCTGTATAAATTGATATGAGTTAGGATGTGATGGTGATGACAGATGAATAAAAATATGAGATGAAGAATGAAGGGTGAGCGTGGAGTGATCAATTGTAATAAATAAAAAACTAAATAAAATTCTCTGGCCTTGAGTTCCTCAAGTATGACCCACACGAGCCACAAAGCGACATTGTCAACATCTGACTATGTAAGGCGTCCAACAATACAAAAATGATGACAGGAGAGAAGAAAAATTGTTAAAAATCACAAATAAGTATCCAATTAGCCATTTGTATCTATACATTGGTACAAATGACCATTTTTGTCGACAGGGAGGAGTCCAGTTCCAGTTATTCATCAAAAATGTCATTTTTCAGATTTAATTATGTTTCCTTAAAATATTTTTCATACGACGAACGTGACAAATATACAAATTCAAATATTCTAATTGATTGATTCTCTGGTCGTGTGATTTCTCATGTATTTTTCATTTGACACATCTTATCAGAAAAAGATAGACAAATTTCAAGGGCAAACGAGACATGCTCTAGGTTTTCCAATGGCGTCACAGTCTTAATCTCTTTTTTTTTATCAAGTTTTAAAAAATTTGAACACCACATTCTTAATTATTCTGAAATTAGAGAACCCGTGGTTCGAGAACGAAGCCGGTGGATCCATCTAGGCGAGCAAAAGAGAAGAGAATCCATGTCCATTCAAGGACTGGGGTAAATTGAGAGGAAGAAGGGTGGGACAAACAGACAGACAGACAGAATCCTTGGCTCATGAATTCTACATTATGATTGATGTACATTGTGGAGTGGAGGGAGAGTGATTGAAACTAAAGGTTGATAATTGAGTGTAACTGATGAGATTTAATTGGGGTGTGAGTGTGAATTGGTTGTAACGGAAGGAGCTGTGACTCGAGGACTCGAATCTAATTCCATGTGGTTGAATGAGATGGATGTCTCAGGGTCATCCAGTCATTTCAACATCCAAAGGGTGTGTTCGTCGCTTCTTCATCCACCCCAATCAATGTCCAATCAACTCTCTCTTCACCAATCAAAAAACAACTCTTTCTCTCCAAATCAACTTCAGTCTAATCAACAACATCCGGGTACACACCCCCATCCAACCTCTTCAACATTTTAAAACAACCCCTCCGTTCAAACATAATTTCATTTAAATAATTTCTCAATGAAAAATACAAATTTCTTTAAAAATGTCATAAATTGCGACCGCCAGAATTCAGAGGTCACGAGATTGGAAAATAAAGGTCACTATATGTGTTTCCGAATACCATGACAGAGGGAGCTGATGACTGAATATCTTATCTTTCATCAACACGTGGAGAATATTGACTCATGTCGTGTTAATTGAGCTCATAAAATACATAAGAATAAGAATAAGAATAAGAATAATCAAGACGTGACAGATATGTGATAACTCTGCACAACCACCGACCATTTATGACTCACTTTTATGACCACAATTAAATTAATTTTATAGCTCCAATTTTTTGGTCTTGACTTCATTGTTTAACTACACGTCAATGGAGTTAATCAAAATTCCTACAGGCCATACTTCTACGAATAATCAAACATACATATCGAATTCACACAATATCGACCAAAATTCCTACGGTGAAATATGGTATGATTGCAAAATCTGACGTCCGATTCTGATTCAATTTGACACAATCGGAATATTTTACTCACTTCCGAATTATTCGGAAGTTCCTATAGAAACTAGGGTGACATTTAACGAAAAGCGAGCCTGACGGTAGGTGGTATGAGGGAAACTGTGGCCACTTTGGGTTTTTTACAAAAGTTGTTCTACCAGAAGATGGCGTACCCTCCCCGTGTACGAAGTTGAGGCCAATTCAGGATTTTTTAATAGAACTTATGTCTTGAAAGCCTAAGTGAAGTACTTTGAGGCCATTAAAAGTTTCTAGCTAGAATGACTCTGCCTACAGATGGCATAGCGAACGTGAATTGTAATTTGAGGCCATTCTAAGTTTCTAGCTGAAATGACTCTGCCTACAGATGGCGTAGCAAACGCGAACCGCAATTTGAGGCCATTTTGAGTTTTTAGCTGAAATGACTATGCCTACAGATGGCGTAGCGAACGTGAATCGTAATTTGAGGCCATTTTGAGTTTTTAGCTGAAATGACTATGCCTACAGATGGCGTAGGGAACGCGAACCGTAATTTGAGGCCATTTTGAGTTTTTTGAGTAAAATGGATGAGAAGAATGAAGACTGAAGAAAGGGAATGGTGAGATATGGTGAAGTGACTGATGTGACTGGAGATGGGTAGGGCCTGAGGGGATGAAGAGATGATGGGATGAGAGGGTGTGACGGCGTGAGTCCTTGTGGTCCAAGGAAAGAATGACCACGAGATGAGTTGTTGGATTGCACAAGAAAGAGTGGAGTGCTTGTTCCTCTCATGTTATAATGGTGGTCATAGTCGTAGTCCTAGTGGTTGATGAGAATTGAAGATGAGTGTTTTGAATGTTTGAGATGATTGAGCAAGGTGTGGTGTGTAATTCCTCTTCTTCTTTTTATTTTTTCTACGTTGGTTCATTCAATTCAAATTTAATTGGACGGACTGTCACACGATCCTTCGTCCACCCATCCTCACACGCAACAATCAAAGAAGAGAAAGGGTGAAAGGAACAAGACCGTGGGAGCTATCTCATTACCTGACGATCGGCTCTAACCCCCCACCCGCTTCCCTCAATAATCTTATGTAACGTCCTGTTTCTTTCATTGTCATCTTCACGTCATATCACAGAGTATATGGGTTTTGGCCTAGAGAAGGTACCACTAGTAACCTGTTTCTTTGCAATGCAGGTCCGAGGAGAACCAAGGGTCAGAGGTCAACCAAAAGCATTCTGCTTACCTTTTCGAACTCTCAAGTCGACACAAGTGAGGGAGTCGTCCGGAAAACAACTGGCACCGACGGGGGAACTTGGTCCACAGTCTGAGGAGGATGACATCCCATCCCCGTCCTCCCCCTCCTCATCCCCCTCGTCATCAAAGCCCCCTAAGATCCTCTCAACTCCTCCGCCCCCTTCTTCTTCCTCCTCCTCTTGATCCTCATACTCCCTCTTCACACTCAAGTCCACCGGCTCCATTTGAACAGGAGGACACTCCGCCTACACAAATCAGTTCAATCATTAGTGTCCCACCCACTTAAGAACTTAAGCATGCGACTCCCAAACCACGCCCATGAATGGAGTGTGGGTCAAATTGGTACATCCGGATAAATTAAGCCTATACCCCCGTCTCCAATTATGAAAATCTCCCCAGACCACGCCCCTCCCCTCCCTTGAGCTTAATTTGAATTGATATGGGGATATAGATAGTGGAGTTGAGACAGTGACTATAGACATCCGGTCCACCTTCAACCGGTTTTTCCACACAATCTTGGAAAAAGACTTTTGTGGGCAAAAACATTAAAACCTTGAAAAGATGAGTGGATGGGAAAACCAGGTTGTGGTGGTGCTTTAGTGTTTAGAGTTTAGACTAGGACTTAGGACGTCTCCCTGGACTACACCCTTTTTTTACTCAAATCAACTCAAACCAAGTTTAAATGTTCGAATCCAATCTCAACAAGTTACAGAGTACGTGAGAAAATTATCACTTCAATTAATAAAGAAACAAACAAACAAACAATAATGATACAATGAGCACTTTTACAAACGAATTGGAGAAAATCATTTATGCTCATTCGTTTAAATGCAAACGGCGACAGACGTCTTTATTAAATGTCAATTCAACTTTCTTCCTACCGTTCCAAAAACCATTACTGTCGATTAACGAACGGTTTGAGAATTATTATGTAATCGTATCATGTCTTAACCAACATTATTATTCAAGTGCTGACCGCACTAGTAGGTCAACAAATATTATTTTGCGAATTATGAATAACTGTCAAATTGACTGCGTTTTGGAAAGACGTTACTGCAAAAAAAATTACTCCGGCGACCACCGGCATTTTTTTTATAATTGTCATTTTGATTGTCATATCATTTTAATCCGTGGTTGGGGTTGGCATTGTCCTGGAAGGTACAGGGTGGTCCATAACATTTATGTCACTGACTGCAGGTGTAGTAGATATAAGGATTCTTGGGTCTGTCAAATCTTAAAAAAAACGGTTATGGTTTCACGATTCAATTCTGCCATGTAGTGAAACAAAGAAATTTTTGGTTGGATGTCTTAATATGAAACGTGCGTACGTGTTAATTCAGACGTAGTCGTACTCGGTACTCCGCAAGACAACTCATAACTGTCATTCCACATTAAGAAGGGAGTGTATTTTTAATTAGAGATAAGAACACATCAAATCAATTGACTTGTCATCCCACTCCACATTCTACATGTATAACACACATACTGCATATACGATACAATCTTAATCTTACGAGGAAACCCTTTCACATGTCAAAATCACATCACGTCAAATTGTACTGAATTATTTATGACATGATCTGTCTTTGACATCGAAAGTGTTTACCTTGTAAAACAACAACCTCTCCAACGAAGGACTAGAAAATCTTCATTCAATTTCTTAAGCACATGCACATAGAACACAAACAAATCAGAATTATCCATTCCCCAATTATGGAGTGGAGTGTGGATTCACAATCTTAACAAAAATCTACCTAATCCAATCCTCGAGGATTTTTCTATTCGGTCAAACTTTTACGCTTAACTGTTGTGAACGAGCGGACCGTTACTGTAGACATAGATAGATACAACAATACACATTTATACGGGATATATGATAAGATTTGAAATACAATTTATTATATAGGGTGTCCCAGAATGATGTAACCACGTTTGATTTCATTCTCTCGTCGAACGGATTATCCCATTCGAACGAAACATCGCTTAAAATGAAGCCAATGGACTAGAAGAATGTTCAAAAAGATGTGCATTTTTGATATTCTGAACCAAAGGCCATCCTGTGACTGTTCAAATGAGTTGTTAAATTATTTAACGTAGGCTATGATGCGTGAAAAATTGTAGAAATTCCCCGTTTTACATGACAACCGCTGTTATAATCAACATCGGCTGTCGTTCCTTCGAATGAAATTGACCTGAAAATAATGGAGAAGGCTAAATTTTGTTGTCTCGTCCATCTAACCCTATATTATAAAAGTGAACAACCGATTTGAACAGTGACAGGATGGCCTTTGGTTCAGAATATCAAACATACACATCCTTGAACATCCTTCTGGTTCATTGGCTTCATTTTAAGCCATGTTTCGTTCGAATGGGATAATCTGCTCGACGGAAGAATGAAATCAGACGTGGTTACATCATTCTGTGACACCCTGTATATTTCTTGTATCCCTTGTATAATATTCCATAGCGGTCCCCTTGCTTACAACAGTTAATCCTGAGAAGTTTGACAGAATAGAAGGGAAGTTCTACATATCTAAGCATATGAGCATGGGTTTATAGGTAAACTTTTGCAATATTAAATACCATGAGCTGTGTTCAAAATGTAAAACAACCAGTTCGGGAGTATTCTGCACTATATTTCGCTATATGGATCTCCACGATTGATTTTGTCGATATATAGAAGTATGATGGAATCTCTTTTTAGTGGACTTGGTTAATGGTTAATGTTTGTATGTATGTGTATATAAGTTCGGAGATTAGGAGTTCGTTATAGAGAAGTGAAGTGTAGGTGACTGACCTCTTTGGAAGTCATGATGGGTCTCATGGAGTCGGCTGGAGGGTGGAGTTCTCTCAACTGCGCCACTGGAGCCAACCAAATCTCATTCTCTCATTCTCCATCGCATCGGATTGGGCGGGGGGGACAGGGACAAGGGTCACTCTGGCGGGAGACTCCAACATTCACCCTGAAACCAAACAGTCACACTCTCCATTACTTTCTTTTCGAACCAGAACTTCCAACTCCACTACATTCACTCATTTCCGATACAAATCGTCGCCTGACACCATTCAAATTCAAACTCGAAGGTCATTTTCATATTCTGACGTCACCAGTCAACTTTCGCTATCGATGCTTCTCACAATTCGACAAGGAATTCTGGATTGAACTCATGAACATGCTTACATTCAGAAGATGGTTCATGAGTTGAACACGCCCCATTCACAGAAACCACTCCCATTGAATTCTGAACTACCGCCCAAAACTATTTCCAATTTCTGAATGTTCCATCCGCAAATCCTGGAACGAACTCAATCTCAAAAGGCTCCGCCCTCCACACTCACTTCTCGGAATTGACCACTCCCTCCACCACGCCCACACCTTTCTATAATTTCTAAAGGTCAGTTATCACAAATATCACATGACATGGAACATGTCCCCAAGGGGAGGTCAATCCTACATATTTAACCACCTACACAATTCCACAAAGTTTTTTTTTACCTAATGAGAAGAATTTTGTTTAGAAAAATAGAGAGAGGACTGTTGAATATTTAGTAGTTGGAGTTAAAGAGTTAGTTAGTTATGAATTAGAATTGAAATGAGTTAGTGACTGTGTGAGTGATGAAGAAGAACTGAAGAGGAGCTACTACGAGGTAACTCAAGAACTGAAGAAGGTGAGGGTGGGGGTGTGGACGACCACAACAATCATCCAATGTCCTTTCCTTCTTATCTGAAGAAAATAAATTACTCTTGTCTAACACTCGTATATGAACACATGCTGAATTTAAGGAAATCTTTCATTCCGCTCGGCTCGGCTCATTTCCGAACCACAAACTGAACCAGATGTCAATAAATTCCGGAATTTGGACATTTATCTCCGATTCCGAATAATACCCTATCCTAACCCAAAAAGTCTTAACATGACCTGGCCGAACGTGAATCCAAATGTCCCGGAAAGATTCTGATCAAAACAGACCGAAGCTTAGAACTGGAACCTAATCGGAAGTATATATCCTAACCGAAATCCGAACCGGATCGGAAAAATCTCCCTCCTAGCGGACATCTGAACCTAACCCGATCCAGACCGGAAAAGTTACCTTGAACAAAATCTGATCGGGAAGAAACTCTGAATCGAATCTAACTGGGCGAAGAATCCCAACTAAAAATCCGAAAACGGAAATCTAACCAAAACCAGAACCAAAGATTTTGAAGCCCGAACCGAACCCGAACCAGATGGGTAGTAGATGTTTGGGTAAAAAGGACAATGAGATGGGTGTGTATGGTTATTTGGTTATGTTTGAGGGGGGCGGTGGGGATGAGGACAGGTGGTTGGTGACTGGTGGCTCATTAAGATGGACAGACAGGAATCACAACTACAACTCAAAACTCTTCTTCTTTCTCAAGACTTTTTTTTATTTTTTATTTTTTTCTGGTCTTGTTCCTTCCTCAACTCATCTTCACCCCACGGTCATCCCACCCAAACAACCACCACCCCAATCTACAGCCTCGTCCATCAATCATTCTCATTTTCTTATCAGTAAACGTATAGAGTATATGTATTTTATTTTTATTCGGTCATCACATTTCAGGGTTAACTGTTGTCAACAGGCGTACCGTAGAAGCGGAAAGCGTATTCTATGTACTGCTCTAAAAAACACAACGTCCTGAGGAATGTTTCCTAGGATTGGTTGTAGTTCTGATGAACGACCCTGTAGAATTTTGCTCTGATCCGTCCTGTGCCCTTGACGGAACAACAAACAATTTGTAGATGACCGACAATCCAAAACCACAATCTGCACTCTCAAATATTAAACAAATCTCAAGAAATGTACAGAAAATGATCATCAGCAAATTCTCCTCAAAACTCTTCTCAATTTTCTCTTTGAATCTTAAACTTTCCATTTTAAATCTCATCCTTAAGATCATCCCTCAAAAAATTCACTAATCATATGGACACCGCAGTACACGCTCATAAAAAAGTAAGATATACATTTTATGTCTTTTTAGGAGAATCCAAAAATGTTTCAATGTACTTTTTGATGATCTGAA
>JAQGCA010001103.1:0-19802 GCA_034698945.1 Protaphorura quadriocellata
TTTTATTTGTACGATGGTCCGAGCAGTCTAAAATTGTGTAATTTGTGTAAATGATCTCCAATGGTAGCCGATTTCCTAGAACCCCTCGCATACACTCACAGTTTAAGACTTTTAACCGGTAAAAAATTACATGCTTTGAGACTCCCAGTCTAAAAAAAAGTGCGGGGGCGGCAAGTAGAAGGGTTAAGCTAAGGGTACACTTGTCTAGCTGGACATTTAGCAGCACTGATCCGGATGCCGGCAATCAGACGCCCTATATGTACCTCAATTCTTGCGAAGAAATAAAACTTGAACCTGCCGCAATTATCATACTCCTACACAATAAGTTATTTTTTTAATAGAATATTTAATTTAATTCAAATTCGACGTAAAGCTTACAGCAATACATCCGGGTACTTTAGTTTCTGAATTCATAATCGAAATAAAAAAAATAGCTAGGCGGATCCAATCCCATTCCACCATTTTACTCAGACAAAAGTACCAGAAATGTCGTGGTATGAACGAACCATACGCGGTCCGCAGATTACAAGAATGCAGGCTAAACTCAAATCCTGACTGACACCCGACTGATCCTACTAGATTTATGTATGTGCTGGAATCGGGAACAAACACCCACATAAACCTGGATGGATTCAACACCTTACAGCAAAATCCTCTCTTGATATCCTACTCTGTTTACAGGGTGGTACAAAAAATTCATACATACTGCAAGTCCTTGTGTATGTTTAGTTTCCCTGCACTTGAGTTCCGCCTAGTACTAGGGTACATTACATGGAACGGCAAACAGCAACCCAATCTCCACGAGAAATTCGCGGTGATCTTAGACCATGTCTACGTAGAATGTCAATAAATAGTATGTTTCTATGTTATGGATAAACCACCCTATATACCGCCATTGCCTGAAAGATTTGAGTCTTGGGATGACGTGACGATAAGGGATTAATCCGGTTATGGGACAACCAAGCAAGAGCGGGTTGTAAAACACCACAGGAGAAGAAAGTAAAAGCGCCAAGGAATAGAAAAGACCTTATAAGGTACACAACTTTTAGTGCCGAAGTAATTGGCAATATAATGGAGGGATCGCCACCACTACCTCGTTTGAGGTAAAAGAAAAGGCAGACGGAAGAGCAAAAACTCAACTACTCAACGATTACTTACAAGTTTCTTAAGTTCACACACTCGTTACTTAAAAAACTTCCTTTTTCATTTCAATGACCAATATCGTCCATGAAGAGTTTCCACTCGTCCGTAATTGTGAGACATAAGCACGATATTGAACTTAATGTTAAAAAATCTGACCCCAACCTGTCTTTTTATTACGCTAGATTCTTGCACGAAAGAGTAAATCCGTTTTAATGTGAAATTTACGACCTTGCTCCACAAGCCCCGTTGTTTTTATAGTTCAGTTGTCAAAAGAAAACAATATTTCTGCGCAATTAATTTGGGTTTAGGCGCCTCCAAGGCCAAACGGAGCATGAAACTGATACGACTAAATCGGGTACGAAGAAGTGCGGCTATCAATGTGTCCCTGTCATTTTTTACTGAAATGATGTTAGTGTACTGACCGTATTCAAAACTATAAATTGTTACATTCATAGCCACAAACAGATTTGGTAAACTCAAACACCAGTTGGCAATTTCATGTGCAACACACCAGATCGATTGCAAATATACATTTTCCACAGAAGTAAATTCAGTTTTTGTAAAATGTCAAAAACATGAAGCGCTTCTGACACACAAACTAAACAACCATGTCATGTCAAAACTTCTAAAACTGGTTCAAGAACAACCCGATGTTAAATCTTTGATGTGACATCCATCAAATCTCATAACTTACAAAAGTGAAGGACTTTCACTGCTTTCACTTTTCTATGCCTTTCAAATCCATCAAGTTCTTAACTTCCGTTCACTAATGTAAGAAGACATATTTTGTGTCTAACAAGACACATTACTACACCATACACCTGCCGTCATTAAATAAATATGACATGACTGCATTCCTCGTCTAAAAACCGCATCATATGTACCCGCGTAGATAAAATGTTTGACTTAACATGACTTTACGTAAAAAATCCCAACGTACATTCATTTTATATCAACATCAGCTCTTCCTTGCAAAGTAAAATAAAATCCCACAGCGAAACTAGCAGAACATCAGCTCTCGTTTTTCAACCCCATTTCCTCGCCCTTTCCTTATTATAAAATCTCTAGAAGAGTTCTCCACTTTTTAATTCTATTTCCTCGCCCCACCTCACTAAATCATAAAACTTTTACACGCATGCATAGATGCACGGAAATATGTTTTAGCTCATAAGGAAACCATTTTCTACGTGAAAGTGAAATTCAAGACTATCAACTCCAAACGTCCTGATCATGAATACTATATTTTCGACAACAGCTTCAACTAATTTCCGATTCATCAATACCAGGTTAAACTCCTATGTGAAGGTTTCAGTAAAATGTCCTAGGAAGGGCAGTTGAAAATGTCGATTTCTAGTTTTAAGCTAAACTTTTGTTTATCGGTCGCCAAATCCGTTGTACTAGTCAGGACTCTTGACGAAACCTCTTGCCATTAGTTTTAGAGTCAATGTGGTTCGAACGCAAAAAGTGTCTTCCTTGTTAGGCACGGAAAATGGTTTAGACGAAACCATAAAATTCCGAGTATACTTTCACTTTGCTTGAACTTAATTCACGGGCCTTACTTAGATCTCGAAATGCGACTAATGAGACAGCGTAACAGGTGTGTTGACACTTTCACTATGTGTCTAGAAGTCAAGCCGAGTCAATAGTCACACCGTACCGGCACGACTTATTAGTCTAATAAGGCGTCTGAAAAACCACGCCCTCATTTGTCTCCCAATTTTATTCTCACTGTCAGAATCTAGGCAATCTGAATTGTATGAAGCAAAGTGAAGTGTAAAATGAGATGGGACGGAACAGAACTTCCTTCCATTCCATATTCGTACAAATTCCATCCATTCGTTTATTTCATAATACGGAGTAGATTATGATAAAAGAATGCAAATTCCAAATTCCATTACATTGCTCAGTAGAATAAAGGCTCAGCGGAGCTGTAATTACATAATCTGTTAAGAGCAATCCGAAAACTGCAATCTGAAGTATTTTTCTGTTCATAAGCAACGCTGTGTTTACAGGGAATAAATTAATAATCTTATTAAAAATACACTCATAAATTAACATTTATCGGTAAGGAGTGCTAAAAATCGTAGCCCATACCTCATCCGTGTACGGAGTTAGTTAGATTCCCATGTGGAGCAGGGAATTTAACTTACCGCGTAGCAGTAAAAATTCCAGTCGAGAAACATTCCTTCAAATCAAAGACCTCACCAAAACATTTTGACACTTTCTTCTATTAGAAGAAATTATTCGAGGAAATGGTTGTCAAGTTATTTTGGACCTCACCATGTCTACCCAATGGATCGATTCCCTACTTATACCAAATGTGTAAACCCTGAAAAGTTTGACCGAACTATTATCTACTATGTTACGACGGACTGGCTGAAGGTGAGTTTTGAGACTGAACTATTCAATAACGAATAATCAATTTTGAAATGCTATCCGTGTTTAAATATTTTCCCCCCACTTACGCGAAAAAAAAAATCTTACCTACTAAGAAAAGAACTAAACTTCTTTTGAATTCCCACACATTGGGATCAATGTGTCCCTTATTGGCATGGAAAAGTGACAGTGAATGGACGTAGTCATCATATATAACCTTCTACATATGACAACCCCTTCATTCCATCTGATTCCGAAGAGGTTGAGAGAACAAAAGACAAAAAAGAGAACAGATCGAGCTAGCTGAGTTAAGTGAGTGAGTGAAATGAGAAATTGGAGATATTTTATAAGAGTTGATCGTTTCCTTTCATTTTCATTGATCCCATTCCCATTTCCCATTCCTTAACGAAAGCAATCCTGTCCCAGTCCTTGCCTTTCTTTTTATTTCTTCCTTATCTCGATCAATACATAACACTGGAGAATAGAGAATAGAGTGAGTAGTTGAATCTTGGGACTTGCACATACCAAACAGAAGAATAAGCTGAAAGTGGAAACCGAAAATTACAAGGAACAGTCTGTTGATGTCAAACTCAGATTGATCAAGAAACTACCGAGATTCGAAGCGGTATCCAATTCAGAAGACACATTGCCCTGAGCACGAATCAGGTTTCCAACACACACAAAAAAATTTTAAAGGTGAAAATGAGAAAAATAGGGTAAGTATTTTGACAAAACAGGTTCGGCAAATAAAGATTTTGGAAAGTAGAGAGTGCCATTGAATTTTTGTATGTGTAGACAAGATTTCGGTCAGTTGAAAAAGTTGAAAAAGTTGTCCAGCAGAACTGAAATTTCATACACCAATCTTAAAGAGGACAACTGAAACGGCTTACCGTATAGGTCTGATCTTATCTGAATTTTACCGGTGAAGGGAGTCCCTTGTTAGGCGTATGTTGCTAAGCTATTTAGTACTATTGGTGTTGTCCATCTGAACGATTCGTCTGACAAGAAGGTGAGCTTTCAATTGAATTGAATTGGAGGAAGACCTCAATTTGAAGGTAGGAAAGAAGAGGAATAGGAAGCGAATAAAGTGGAAGAACTTTTCCCTATTCTCTGCCTTTTCTCACGGCAACTTTTCTCAGCAAAACTTGAGCGACTTTGTGATGCTCGCCATTCGTTCGCAAACCAAGCAACAAGAACTCAAACGTCAGACATAAACCTAACCTAATTCGCACACAATTTTTGCAAACTCAGACTCGGGAGTAAGGAAACAAACAAAGACACATTCAATCTCACCACTTACTTTGGTAAACAACTTACGCCACCCAAAAGACAATGCAAAATAACCTGGAAGAGTCTACGAGATTCACTTAGCTGTCTTCTTTCCATTAATTTTTGTTCGGAGATGTTGCCTCATATTATCAAATTAACTTCCTTTTATTATCAATAATCACTTTCTCTCAACCCCGACAATTATACAATGTACAAAAAATATAGGTCGTTTCACAACTAATTATTGTGTAATTATGAGAACATAGTTTCAGGAAACCAAAACACACACAAAAGCATTGTGAGATATAATTTATTTGAAAAAGCTGTGATCCGGAAACTAAGTTCAATCAAAATTGAAGTTATGTAGTGTAAAACAGGTCCCAAACTCCTCACAAAATAACGGACAGCTGTCTTCTTCATGGAATACGTTCGATTTTTACGTAACAGAATTAAATAATCACTTCCTTTAAGTCCGTATCGCATTACATAATAATTCATGCCTCGACAGAGTACTCCATATTATTTTCCATTGTTCTTTTCCATGCAGACTAGGTATGGAGTCTGAATCCATATGTTGAAAATAATACGTCGTTTCATAGAAATCTTTCGAATATGTACTGCATTACGGTGGATATCGACTTCGACATTGTTTCAGAAAAGTCACGGTCGATTTTCTCACAATTGAAAGGAGCAGTCACAAAATGTAACCAAAAACCAATACTCTAATTTCTACCTTGGGAGGAACAATACAATAGGCATCTCGAGTGCTCACCAAATACATTATTTTTGTAAGGACGATTTCGCAATTCGCAGTGGATCACCCGCGTCCAACCCCATTACAATATATGAAATGGGGGCACATATTATTAATTCACGCTACTCGGGACTGGCCTGCAAATCAAACCTCCAACCATTACAGAAAATACGTGCCAGCATGTCTTCCTCCATTTTCATATATATTAACGTATCTAGCTTTCTCCGACTTTCACTAGGATCAGGTGAGACGGAGAAAGCATCACCGCACCGTACCCGTACCGTGCGTCATAGAAACCCACGCTCACTCAAGCTCCAACATAATCGACCAAAATCAAAAAAGTTCCACTCACCATTTCGTAAAAAAAACTGATAGGAAACAGCTTTCGTAAAAATTCCATTCTTAAGGTTGTCCATACCTATAAACGCCCGTATAGTCAAACTTTCTCAATATACAGTCATGCCAATGCCATTGCATTGCCAATAGTCGATTCGACGTTTCTTCTTGGAATACCGTTCTCTTGGTATACACGCGAATGCTCATTCTCACAGAGTAAAACTAAAACTTTATCTCCTAAGGATTTTCAGTCAAGGATCTGATCCACTCCCGTCTCTTCCTTTCCTATCAATTTTTCAGATTATCGACTGGATACCTACACTAGGGAAGTAACAACGTAGCCAATTTCCACGGATCTCAAACCTCATCCAATTCTTATTACACGTGGTAACGCGTACGTTCGTTCGTAGGTACGGTAGGAAGATCAAAAATGGTTTCCACTTCCAAGTTTTCCAAGACTAGGAATCTTATGCCTTCCCAGAGTTGCCACCATCATTTCACTTCCCATTACAATTCACCGAAAACTCGGAGAGAAGCGATTAAAATGTGAGTCAAACTACGTGCTCACCATTCTTCTATTCTAAAATTCCAAAATGTACTCCCCTAGACATTTCTTTCTTTTACTTACCCATTCTGACACTAGGCCGTGGGAGAACGAAATTGGCTCCTTGCTTCAATTTTGAACGTCTATACAGAGTTGAATTTCTTCTGTACAAGGAGGCTGGTTTAGCCAGAACTTTTGTCGGTCTTTTCTGTCGACACGACAAACGACGTTTCCTTATCACTACTCCAACTCCTTCCTGTTGACTCCCTAATAAATCGTCAGCGTCTTCACGACTACTACTACTAGTATTAGGTTGACTAGGTTCCTCAATATCTCCAAACTCATTCTTCTCTTCAAAATCAGCAATAACGCTGTCAAGGAGCAAACACTCATCAAGTTCACCGCCATCGCGCCCGTCCCCTTCATTTTCATCTTCTTCTGCTGACGAAGCTTTCGTAATGAGCACAGCATTCCCATTGTCTCCATTTTCGCATCTCAACCGTGGCAGTCGAATCTCCATTGTCTCGAACCGATGACCACCTTGTCGTTGTATTAAAAGTTTGTTCAACTTTATACAAGAAGAAACTCCGGGACGGCGCTCGGGTGGAACAAAGTCGAGTTGTTCTTCGAAAGGGAGGGCATTCAAGGATTCCATCAGAGCCTGCTGACGTCGAGTTCGGTTCAGGTCCAAATTAAACATTTCATAAATACTTTCAGAATGCCCAGTAGAATAGCAGTCGCCGTGAGTATTCCAAGGAGGAATGGAAGCCACAGCTGCGGGAAGCACCAGAACCGTCGGCACGCCACCTGTCGGTGGTTTTCTTCTCGCACTAGCTTTTCGACTACTTTTCCGTATCACTGAACCCCTCATCTTCCCTTTACGCCCAGAAGACCTCCTTAAATTTGTCCTTTGAAAATACCCCTCTTTGCTCACACTCAATACTGGGCCAGTTTTCTTGCCCCCACGGCCAAACATTTTCGCAGCAAGACCGGACGCCCAATTTTTTCCTAATGAAAAGCCAGAATCCCTTGACGCACCAGAAGAGGTCGTCATGGTCGAACCTGATTTTTGATTTGCCCACCAAAAACTCCGAGGATTTTCTTCCCCCTTAAATCGGTCACACGATGTAGATGTTCCCGTTGACGATGGGGTAAGTGCATGCACAGGAACTTTATCACCCGATAAATTTGACCCAGTCCCAGTCCCTGTACCCGTCATACTTCCATTCGTACTTGACTTCCCCGTGCCCCCAGTACTGTGATAACTATTATAGTATCCACTGTCAAGTTTCAACATTTTTCTATCTAGTTCTAAACTAACTCTGTCACATGATTCATCAATGTCATCTGCTGTCATGCGATTGGCGGACCGGACATGCAGTGAATCCTCTTCTGTTCCAGCGGTTGCGGTCGTGGGCACACAACCACTCAATCTACTTTGACATCTTTCTCTGACCTGATTCCTACTTCCTGACTCTGATGGTAAATGTAACTCCGAGTCTGTACTTTGCCATCGTCCCGGTTTCGGTGAACTTTCGAACGTTCCCAAGTAAAACCCACGCTCATCCTCAATTTCCACTTCTACTTCTCGGCCTAATCCAACCACTTCATCATCATCCTTAGAAGAAAATTGACCTTGGATGCCTGGTGTCGGCGACTTAGTCCTAACCGCATCTTCAACTCGAACTTCGTCCTCATCCCCATCTACATAGTCCGAATCTCCGTTACTCATTAATCTATAGATTCTTTCTACGCGTTCCCTCCTCCCAATATTCATTCCTTTCCTCTTCATTAAGATCCAATTGTTCATGTTGTCATCAGAACTGTGATAATTAGTGTGATCCTCCTTATCATCATTTCTCTCGTTATCATTACGACTCCCATTCCGGCCACTTCCGCTGCAAATTGACTCTGTGGACTTTGACAAATCCGCAACCGCAACCTTGGGTTTTGGCCTAGTGACCTCTACATCGGCCGTCACGTGGACTACCTCCTTGTTGTTCATGTCGATTTTTTTGACTGGTCCCCGGCGCCCACTTTTTCGAATCGATGCTCTTTTGAAAGAATAACTTCTCTGAAACTTTGCAGAGTCCGTCACTGGTACAGACGCTGGAATAGTCTCCTTGTCTTTGTCTTTTTTTCGACGCCCCATGAGCCGTCGTAACTTGTCCCATGACAGTCCTTTCATTTTTTCCATTAAATCTTCTCAGTGGTGGGCACTCCTCATTAAGACACAAACATAAGATTGTCCTCTGTCATTTGTCGTGTCTCGTTCAGAGTGAAACTTTGTAATGTAATTGCATGAGTTACATATATGGAATGGAATCATCCAAATTAAATCCTCGTCTTTCAATGTAGAATCCCTGTCCATCCAACCTACACTCACATTTTCACATTTTCATTTTATTTCTTCAAATCACACCCCGCCCTCCATACCGTTACAGAAGATGCTGCAGTTCCGTCACGGTACACTCGACTAACGTGATTGCGATTGCAGTACAATTGCAATAAACTAAACTAACTAACTAGTCAACAGTACACTGTCGTCGGTCTTTTTTTCACCGTGGCCGTGCCGTGACGAAGCAAGACAACAAACAAGGAATCGTTCAAGAAAATATTTTCATGTCTTTAACAACTCCATTGTCCACACTGTCAATTCAGTCTAACGAGATGATGAAAGTACATTTGTCTCTTTTCTCGCATGTGTATCATTTTTTATCATGTATCAAAGAATAAACTACAAAAAATTTCCAAAAAATTGTTCTCCTTTCAAATTCAGATTTTGTGAACTGTAATTTAATTCTCTTCTCTTCTTGGGCTCAATATCTCAGCATTGTGCCGGAACTGGTATTCCGCCGAATATGTAAATTGTTATTTGATGATTTGTAATGATATGTCCACCTGCCGCTAAAACCAACTAAACGGAACAGCTAGTTTTGATTGCCGCTGCCTACAATAAAATCGGGCATTCAATTCTCAATTATTATTGAAGAACATCTGTAAGCAACCTGCTTTGAACAGAAAACACGTTTTGTCGCCGGTAGAATGTTGAATCATATAACATAACATGAACATCCCACACAAACACTGAACTTCAATCTGACCGTCTGCGTCTGAGTCCACACTAAATGACAAGGTCACTCACAGTCATAAATAAAAAGTAATTGAACTTCTATTCTAGAGAAACCACCTTCATTACTTTTTTAGGCATTCGCTCAATTGAGTGAACAAGTTGTGGTAGGCAAATATGATCTGACATGTCAGACAAATCCCAAAAGTTTTCTATTCAAATTCAATTCCAAGAAACTTTATCCTCAAGCGTAAGTTAGCACCTTCAGACAGCAAAAAAAATCTACACGGGGAGCACGATCCAACATTAATATCACTATCACGTGATTCGGGCTAAAATCTACACCTGTTCAGTCCGAACTGCAAATAACCACTACACGACAAGATTTTACAATAAATGACTTGACCCATTAAAATCAAATCCAATATTATCAACTCCACACGACTCCAACAACTAATTACAAGATATACTGAGAATACAATCACAGAAATTCCGTAATTTTCTTCCTCCTTCTTGTCAGCTAAGGGACTGGAAACTTAGTTTCTTAGTTTTTCCGTCTCGATGTAAAAATTGTATGTTAAAAGGGTGAATTACGACGGTCGCACTGCTGAGGGAGAACGTCTAATGTCATTTTAAAATGGTGAATCTTTTATTTAAGACAGGTCTCCTCATCCCGTCACGTCCCAGTCGTAATTACAGAGCCATGCTTTATGTCTTCCCCTGATTCTCACATTTCACATTGTTACTGTATTGCATTCCACTGAACAGAAATAAAATATAAACTAAGTGAGTAGGACATGAATGAATAACAATAAATGTTGCTGAACAAATGCCGCCTATTCCTTTGCATTTTGCATTGGTAATAAACAACCAAAAAAATTCACACGATTTCCAACTGTTCTCATTGTTTTCATTCAATTCAGAGACGACTGACTAGATTATGGCCAATCAAACTCAATCGAATAGTAAAACACTACTTAATCCTGATTGTTCTTCCATCATTCATGTAGTAGCCCAATTAGCCCAAGTACATAATTCACAGTCGTTCCTTAATTGTCCAGAATACGATTTCTTAAATAACGAGGTCGGAGGTCGGCTAGCACTTCAATTCCTTTGTTACCAAATGTCCCATTGAATTAAATTTTTCAACATTCACAGTAGTCATTTCATTCAATGTAATTGTAATTCCTTAACGAGTTTAAGTCAACGCAACGCACCGTCAATTAAACCGTCGTGAATGCACCTTGTGCTGTGCTGTGGCAAATTCCATTTATGTTTTATGTGAAAACTACATAACAATCAAACTTCACGTGTGCCGTGCACAATGCACCAAAACAATTATTTGTTTAATGAACTCTCTTCACAGAAAAATTTCGTCAGACAGAATGAAGGAACAAATTCTCACTGTTAAATCCATTTATGCCGTTCATGCAGTTAAGTATCAGAAGCGTTTTCTTATAACGAACAGCAATTCAACTGTGAAACAGAACAAAAGTTGTGGAGACAAGAAAGAATGTTTCAACTTCCGGTGGTACGGTGGTTGTTAAAATTCTCCACTGACTTCTTCACACTCATGGACTGATCTGATTATGAAAATTTTTATAAATTTTATTCCCACAAGAGCAGTTGCAGTAAAACTCTCTCCGTAACTAAACTTCCTATTTTGTATGCTCCGGCATGTCCGTGTTTTAATTCAACACAAAACCTGAGTCATATACACATACATTAAATATAAATACAAATAACCCCATCACATTATCTCCGGTTATATGTAACTACCGCACTACTGTATGTATAATATAATGCCTGATTACGTACGATTATTGTGGGAACAGGTAAGTGCAGTTTGAAACAAGGAAAGGACTAAAAATCCTTTCGTTGAATTTTGTATAGATTTTAAATAACTATGTATATCCTTGGTTTAGATTTTAGCATTTACCTTGACGTAAATGTTAAATGTTAAACTGGGGCCGGGTCCCAGTACCGTAGACCGTAGTAGACTGAAAGATAATATTACGATGGTTAACTAACAACCAGAGATGCAATAGCAAAAATCTCTTGGCCATGCAACGAAACACCCCCAACACCTACTTTTCTATCACAAGTACAACAACACAACAGGACGGAATGAAAGATGATCGTCAAAAAAAATATACTTGGTCCATCCATTTCCATAGTATTCATTCCGGCCGTTTCCGAACCAGTACCTTCACCCCTTTACATTTCTTACTTCCATTACAATCTACAAAAACTCATCCCATCTTCATCTCTTCCTTCTTCCTTCGTTCAATTTACCGATACTTTGTTAAATCATTTCATTGCATTGCAAATTGCAAAGCGACATGAACCGAATATTAATTCTCAGACTCTAATGCTACAAACAAGCTCAGCCGGTGGTTACAAAATGTAATAAACATGCAACTGCAACTTTGAAGCCGTAATTCTAATGGATCAAATAAAGCTTCCGATTGCGTATGTATCAGCTGGAAAAATCACGACTGGTGATAATATCAAATCAAAATGAAAATTTATTTATAACTCAGATAAATCTGATTGGATGCTTCGTCGAATATCTGATTTTGGAAACTGAACCTTCAAATTCTCCAGGCTAATCTTTCTTACACTAAATTCATTAGCAACAAAGTAATTAGTTCTAGCTCTTGGCTAGATTTCTCGAGCTGTATAAGGAAGGAAAATAGATCAGCGTCCAAATTTTACATTTCCGTCTTCCTGGAGGAAATTAACTATTCATAAACCACACTACACGACAAACACACATGCTCTGCACATTTACGCTTGATTTGACGTAACACGACAAACGATAAGGAAGACGAATCGTGTAACCAAATAATTGAGAAGTGATTATTTCCTGAAAATACAATATTGATTCAAGGATTCACATTCCAACCTGAGATCCTCTGCATTCTATTAGAGCAAACAACCATAATATAAATATTCGTTTCCACTCTTCTGTAAATTGCAAACACCTGAGCCCAGACCTTACAACCTGCTTCGTTTTGTCGTGGTGGACTTGTCATTCACCTCCCTTATCAGGTTCACACAGATGTAGTCTACCGTGCAGGACATCCAAATACCACCATCGTTTTATTACTTTATTTTATTTACTTTTAAAGTAACTGTTTGACTGCAGATGATAAGATTGTAAAGTTTTTCTCTTTGCCTTAATATACCTTATACCACGGACACGCAGAACGCAATCTACCAAAGGCAGATAAAAACAGACACGGATAAATTCTTGAAGATTTTATAATGCTTTATTGTTAGGAGTGGTTCAGGCAGCCCTAACCACTTCGATATGGTCAGGGGTCGATCTCGAAGACAAAAATGATGTTGTGGCTGCTTTAAAATGGAACACGATGCACCTTCGTCAGGTCATATAAAAAGCTAACCCGCTCTCTACGAAACAAGCGGACCAATTCCCTTACTGGAGAATGTCAATCCAGGTGTGTACTTACATCGTACAAAAAAAAATACAAGCTGGATTGAGTTTACTTTTCAAAGTATGAGTTAGAACCCACACCATTTACAATACAATTATTATTATATTAATCAAGGACTAATAGTAAATATAGCATTTATCGTGCTCTGCCCATGCCGTGAACGCATTGTGCGAAACATATTTCGTGTCTCTACACAAAACGGCCACAATAAGCAATTATTGTGAACTATTTTAGTTTGGGGCTCTTCTACCCTCCCTGGCCTCCCTCCCAGGATGGTAATGAATTAATTCAATGCCATCGTGAATGGTATTACGGTATATGAAATGAAATTAAGACTATTCATTTATTCAATCCGGCACAGAAATGAATTGCCTGCATAAAATATATTATCTGCACGGAATTGGCAATGTGAATCACAATAATTAATACCTACCAGCTGAACGATACATTATCGGACAGAATAAAAGAGCTAGTATCACAAAGGCAACATTACAGAGGCACCGCTTGTATTCGAACTGATCGAATAACTACTGTGTAATCAATCATAGTACTGTAGCAGTGCGTAGTTAGCTAGTTGGTTAGTGAATTGCTTTTATTATGTCAAGAATTCCAGTATTAACTGTTTTCCACAATTGGGCCATTTTGCTAACAAGAAAGAAATCGTCGCTATGATGTGGCTTCAATTTCTCACCATACATTATAGGGATAAGTGGAAAGCTAAACATTCTCTACAAAGAAAATACAGGATTTCTGACAACATAGTTTACCGAGGAAAGTAAATTAAAGTGTGTATTTCTAACTCATAGTGTTATACTGAAGTAACGACGTACGAAACCTCATATTATTTCGATTGGAAAGTTAAATTTGATTTGTAAACGACGAAATTGAACAAAATTGTGCCTTCAAATCCAAAATTAATGTTTGTTTCTCCATTAGAGTGCTAACCCCTGCATTCAAACATTCAGAGTATGCGAGTTGATTGTCTTATTAGGGATATACGATGTTAATATTTACATTTGTGTGTCTTTCCAAATGATCTCTATCTACAGATTAGAAGTTTTAAAATGAGTATACAATCTGATAAGAGTCTCAAAAGTAATACAGTAAATACTGTTAGTCGTAATAATTTACATCTCGGCTCAACCTTGTAGAAAGAAGAACATGGAGCAAATTAGATCAAATTAAAAATATAAATAACCTCTCCACATAACCTTTTATATCAAATTCAATGGAATCAAACAATCAGAATGGAAGGAGACAAAGGCTAATAACGTTTGAATGAGAGGACATTTTCCTTTCATGTCTAAATACAAAAACAAAAGTCCCATCCTAACTGTCCATCGCACATGGTCATCCGTCCATGTCCTATTAAGGCGTAGGACTTTGTTACATGAGTGCACGATATTGTTCCACTACATTAACTTAATATTTTTTTAGGCAGCATGTAAATAAATATATAAAGATCAGTTGACACAAACAAACAAAACTTATTGTTATTGTGTGTGTCTATTCTCCTTTCCTGTGAACTCATCACACAAAAGCAATACAATAATACAAGAATCGTGAATTTGAATCCGACCGAATTATAAAAAATCTCATTCTGTCTCTTGTCGTCATCATTACATTACATTAACCTGAGCTCAAGTCCCAGTCACATTCACAATACACATAGTCATAGTCCCAAGAGATTTTAAAGTAATCAAAAAAGAAAGAAAAATGAGAAGGAGTTCATGAGAAAAATAAAAAATAAGCCCAGGGGCCCGTGTCATCTTATTTGTTCAGCAATTTCCTTTTCCTAGTTTTTTTTTAGAAGAGCATATGTACTTTCAAATATTTTGCAGGGATGAAGTTCCCATTCAAATGACAGGATTTATTCAACTTGGGGATTAAGCCTAGACTAGTCTAGCCTCCGTTAATATCTTCTCAGTTCAGTATTCCAAAACCTCTTCCTGTAAACAATAAAAAAAATAGAAACACGCGCGTACCTTATGAGCATTGTGAATTATGAGTGCGAAGAAACATACACAAAAAAGTACCGTAAGTGCAATCATGTCTTTGTTGCAAAAGAATTCATGTATCCTGGATGAAAAAAAATTGTATTTGTTTCATTTACAAATTAACAGTCCATGTCATAGGCCAAACCCTACCGTGCCAGCTAGGCCATCAAAATTGTGGGTTGTCAAAATATTCTTTATTGCTCGTTCTATTAAATTAAAGCCGTAGTCTTAGTACATAGCCTCCTGTCCTCACTTTGCAATACAATGGCTTTATAAAATTATAATTCAATGACAGCTTCCAAGCAAAGATTTAAAAAAATTATTTGTGAGTTAGTATTGTTCTACGTCAACAAGGTAATAATGTAATTCAATGTGCGAAAAAAAAGATGAACCAAAAGCCACAGCGGGCAACCACTGCACTGTCAGGGTTCAATAGAAACAAAAACCGCAATCTTCTTTATAATAATTCAAATTCTTATTATTCGGCCTTTGATCGTAGAGTGAGTGGTTACTTTTGTGTCGGCTCTGTTAATATTAAAGCACCAGGAACTGAAAAGATTGCACACAATACCCAATAAAAAAACACGCAATTGTTATATTGGGAAAAATAAATTACTACTCCACTGTATATATATATTTGATTACTTTATATTGCTCTGTTTTTGTCAACTTTACTAATTCAAGGGCAAATTTCTCTTTCGTACAGTAAATACTCAGGCATAATTATAATTAAGGTCGGACCTTGTTAAACTGAACAAACCATCCAATTTATTTGAACAAAAAGTTTATATTCTTTCTTAGAGTAATTTCTCATCTGCGTGTCATTTTTGTCTCCTTATCCTTCCCCCCAATTTGGATCTTCAATTTGTAATTTACAAATTACACAACCACACAGAATATTTGTCAACGCTTATTGTTGCCAAATTATGCTTTATTGATTTAATTAGTAATTTACAGAGTGAATTACAGCTAAAATCCTTTCTCGTACAAACAAAAAATATGGACTCGAGAATGTTTCTTCCAAAACCTGAACCTTCGTCACATAAATTCTTTAAATCACCTGATGGCCACATTGATTACTTCAAAGAATTTGTACAATTTTAAGATAAATCCTTTTCCGTTTCCGATAATACATCACGGCTCCTTATGTATTTACCCTACAAACTATGGTAAAACATCATAAAACCCATCCCTTTACCAAATATGTAGTGAGTGAAGCGAAACCAAACGAGATTTCACCTTTACTACAAATTACTTGCCTGTCTATTTTGTATCTGCATATGTTTAGTACTTAAATGTGTCTTTTTTTATTCAAAAGAAATTCTTGAACGTCTAGTCAAGTTTTCGCCTCATCTTCTTGTCTTCTCATCCTCATCCGCATAGTATGTAACCAATTTACAAAAGACAAATTGACTGACCGATCCAAATCCCACAAAAATGCTTCATGCCGCATTTACCACTACCTACATTCACACATGGCGTAATTTCCTACATGGAGCGAAGACGGAGAATGAGGCGTAGCTAATCAGTGAAGAAAATCAAAAGACTGACAAGATCATGCAGAACAAAACTTCAACAATGTCTAACAACAACGAGGAAATTTATTCGGACGTAAAATTCAAAGCATCTTTACCAGAATTTGTTATTTCTAGTGCCTTGACCACAAATATGAAAGTTATGTCCGCACCGCAGATAAAATCGTTTACTATTCGCCATTGTAGTTATAGGTAATTGTTTCATATGAATAAGGACCTGATCTCTCGAACAAAGTGGGAAGGTGGCATTACAGAGATTTTTTTGTCAACTAAAACTGATGGAATATCCTCCTACTACCCGGGGTACCATCCATACGCCAGTAGTACCCTAACGAAAAGTGTGCGAAAATTTAACGCACTTTTCATATTCACAAGAAACTGTGAAATCGCTAGCTGTAAAGATATGATCTAGTCTCGCTTTTACACCCTAGAAGTCTTCCCTGTAAATCTGATAACAGGTTAATGCAGAATACTTTGATACTCAGGATTTACAAAAAATGCGTCGTAAAATACAAAAAAAGCGTGTTTCTTCCGTCAGACCTGATAAAGAAACTAAGAATGAATGAATGGAAAAGACGAAAAGTACTGAAGAACCGCACGATTTCATGTATAGGTTTTACGGTTTACCACCAAGTCAGTGATCAACATCATCTTTGTTCTTTATGATCTCTCGAGTCCACAAAATGAACCGTTTCTTGCACTTTTTTCAACGTTTGAACGACCTTCAAAAGGTCGCCCTGAAGGGATGTGTCCAACCCATTCAGAACAAGTTACGACATCCACATCCAGTAATCATCCCCCATTATTTAGCCTCGAAGCGGTGGTGTCGACGACTTCTTCGTCTCCACGACCAAAGCAAGGCTGTAAGGAAGAACAGCAAAAGCGCACTCACCATTTATCATGATGATAATGACATAGAGGGTCACTGCCCATTAGGCCGCACGGTTACTTTGCTTTACACGTTTACACTGTCAAGTAGTGTTTTGCAGACCTTCATTCTAAGATTTTATGAGTCAAAATGTAAAATAATAAATAATCCATCCGTCCGACAACATTCACAACACGAATGTTAAACATTTCAATTCTATTAAATGAAATATCTCTTTCAGTTTAAACTGTAAAAATCTCGGGAAACGATACCAGCATGGTGATTAAAACAAAGAAGCTTTTAATGTCAAGATACTGGGGTCACAAGCAGCCATTGGTTTCGTCAGTAGAAAGAATTTTGGTTCGCCCCTTGAAATGTTTGAAATATTCTGGACCGCTTCAGCTTAGTCATAAATGAAAAGTCGCTTCCTTGTAATAAACAGGAATACAGAGGTAACACAGAAAGGCCAATATGTCAGGATAGTCGGAATTTGGAGAAAAGTGAAACTTCTTTCTCAAAGCAATACTTAAAATAATAATCTTTGTGGTTTCAAATTAAATTATTTTCAATAACTCGACATCGCATATATTGTAATGTTGAGCACAACAAATCTGTGAGTTGAACCTAACTCAATATAATATCGAACATAATTCTTATATTCGAGACTAGTATGTAGACCAAAAATTCGAAAATTGATACAAGCTCATTCAAACATCAAAGTTTTCCGCAATTATGATTTACGATGATGCACCAGTCTAACCCTAGAAATTCTATAAATTACATAGTACTGGCGTCGGGTTTGAATCAATTTATGCGATATCCAACAAGGAAATAACAATAAAAAACGATTTCCTTCATATTACTTCTATTCGTAGGAGAAATTCGATTAAATATTCAAGGAACCTCCCAGCCCAGCTTTAGATTACATTACAATGCATTCAAGACGTTACGAAAGGGAACAGGAGTAATTATAACTAAAGTCAAGTCAAGAGGTTATGGGGTCATGACACCGTCGGATGCCATGGAGTGGATTGTGCATAAATGAGCAGGCACCTGAGATAGCACGATACATGATAAATCACTCTACTCAACTCTAACTCTACATCTACTACTCTCATTTCATTCCAAACCAAAGCCAAAATCCCAAGTCGTTTCCTCGCTTTCATTTTCATTAAGTCAATCCTTGTCCTATCAATCCTCTACCTTACAAAACATTACATTTTGGTCCTATTGTATGTTTACTCAGCCCAACACCTTTAGTACTAATCCTGTTTGTCCGTTCCTCTCTCACAATCGAGTTAAAGTTCTAGGAATATCTAAACTAGACATGGACCGAATATTTACAATCCCATTTACCGCTCAATATTCTGCAATTACATTGAAACCTGTCCCAGAAGACCGTGCTCAGACAAACAAAAATCATAGTTGTTCTTGGATTTTCCAAGTGGTCACCTCATGCGGGAGGTTGATTTAACTGATTTTGATTTTGTTTTTGCTCACTGCATTTGTACTTGCTCAATTTTGCTGAATATTTGAGTAAATATGGTTCTAAGTCGTGTACTTGGTCATGTCCTATATTAGGAGGTTGAATTTCGATCAAGCTGGTGCATATTGATAATTTTGAAGGCGTTTATACAATTTTTCTGAAATACTAAAAGTAACTATCAATTCCAACACTTCCGAAAGTCAGTCATCCCTCTAGTGGCAAATACGAACACACTTGCTTTTCCTTCAAAATGAGGAGTGGATATCTTTGCTGGATATATCGAGGCAGGATAAATTGACTTTAAACCTAACCTCCGGTCCAGACGTAAAAAGTCAATTAAATTGCGATTGTATCAGAGGATTAAAGTCATCAAAATGAAAAGAATTTCACAAAACCATAAATGGTTCCAGTTTCGGCTTATCCGACGACCAAGAATAGATTCCCTCTAGGACGGACTCGTTGGTTTTGCTAGAATTGAATTGAATTTCATCTCTCCTGGAAATACCATTTTGAGTCGAATAAGGGTTTAGCGGAAAATTGCAAACCCAAGAGTCCAGATCTCGCTAATGTCCCCATTAAAGAAGAATTTACGGCTTTAAATGAATAAATCAATTTAAATTGCCACAGTCTGCCTAAATACTTCATCGGCGCAGCGAGATGTTCTATTCTTAAGTAGTGGAAGAGGAGAGCTTCAGAACTGCAAATCAGGCATTTGAAGCATTCCTCAAGCACATGTTACCTGTGTTGAATATCTCCACTACTTCTTGAATTAGGTTAACGACACAAGCTATGACGTAACCTAAATGTGGATGCCGAGGTGTGAATTCTTCAGGTCGGGTCGGGGTCGCTTTTCTAGGAGTCTTTCATGTGCTGTAGCACCTGAATGGTCAGATACTGGCCAATTTTTAATACTTACGCGTTAATTATTTTTATAATAACTTGGGGTTTTATGAGAAGGAATTC
>JAQGCA010001104.1:0-19782 GCA_034698945.1 Protaphorura quadriocellata
TGCACCTATGCCGTTCTTCCCTTTGAGAGGAAAACAAATCAAAATCAAAATCTTCCTTTAGTCAAAGCTGATGGAAGTTCCTTATATCTCTTACGCGATATTGCCGCCGCTCTATGTCGTCATGATGCTTACGGGTAAATAAGTATTTCTGATAAAATACGTACGATTATTTTTTATAATTCGAATTTTTTGAATTTATTTAAATGAAAGAAATTATGAATTGATTTCTTCTGTCTTCTTATTCTTTGTTTTGCGTTTTGCCTAATTTCAGGTTTGACAGGATGATTTACGTGGTGGACAAGAGACAAGCTAACCACTTTTTGAATTTGTTCTCAATCTTGTCTGAACTGGGTTTCTCGGATGGAAAGGTAGAGACTTATGTGAAACAAGAACGTAAAATTCAACATGTATCCTTTGGACAAGTGGAAGGAATGTCAACTCGTTCAGGAAACGCCGTACTTTTCTCGGACGTGATTCGAGATGGATCACAAATTATGCAGGAAAATCGATTAAAATCTCCAAATGTACGGAACAAGGAGGATACCACGATTTCAACACAACTAGCCCTATCATCACTTGTCGCCCACTTCCTCCGAGTACGAAGAAATCGAGACTGTCAATTCGACTGGAAGGAGGCACTCAGGTCAACTGGAGATACCGGTGTACGTCTTCAGTACACCCATTCTAGACTCAAATCCCTGGAGGAGAGACTTGAATTCAAAACGACAAGTAGTGAACAATTTAAAGCAGATTTTAATACAGAGTACATTTTAACGGACCCGATCGCTTTGGATTTAACTCTTCACTTACTCAAGTACATTTTAAATTTTATTCTGAAAGTATGGAGGTGCCAAAGCGAAGCAGACTTTAATTATATTATATTTTCTCATTTTCGCAACAGCTTTGAAGATTCACTAGTGACATCGTACGATGAACTTGAACCCTGCTTGCTCCTAACTTATCTCTTCAAACTTTGCGACAAAATATCAAAAGCACTGAAGGAACTCCAAGTTCTCTCTGAGTCCAACACATCAGTAGCGAATACCCGGCTGCTGTTATTTGTGTTGTCCAGAAGAACGCTCGCAGTCGGTTTAGATATAATAGGAATCAAACCTCTCGATCAAATTTAATGACGAATATTTCGACGCATTGTGCATTTCGATACTGAATTTTTATCAATTAGAAATAAAAATAATACTTCCGACTCAATTCAAAGTAAGCTTATAAACTCGCTTAATTTATTCACATATGGAAAGATGAATTAATTCCTGAGTGGAGCACCTGTTGTGAAACTTGATTCAAATATTGAAATATTCAAGAATGTTCGAGTCATAAAATATAAAGACATTCCAGCCGAATTAATTAACAATGATCATATGGAGGTCATTAACAATTAGAGACACATGTTGAGGAACATCAGTGTTGTTGTTGCTCAAAAACAATTGGACCAGCGAAATGTTTCCTTGGTTCATAAAAACTGGTGCGCTGATTTACTTCTGTTCGGTGAGATATTTTAAGTCGCATGATGTCGAACTAACAGAATTCATAAAATACCGTGAAACATTTCCAAGTGTAAATTATGAGTGGTTCAGACAGCATATGAATGAGAATTACCTAATGCCGAATTTCAATAGCAATAGAATTCTTTCGTTTAAAAATCTTTCGAGTTTATATTTGTATCGAGATCACATTTGTGTGAACTAATTAATATATTAGTTTCTACTGATCATTCGATGCATTTGCATAATGAGATCGTTGGAGTTTACTTGCTTACATCTTTTACTTCACTTGGGTAATGTGACAAAGTAATAATGTGACCTAAGTCCACGGATTCAAAAATGAAATGGCTGATATAATGGTATTATCACTTGGAGATCAAAAAGTTTCTGCCATAAATGTGTAACATTTTAGAGGGAACAAGGTAGCGCACTGAAGTTGTTTGTACCTACTGAAAACTCTTGGTATTGAGTTCTAAGTTAATTCTAATTAAGTAGAGTGGCATGTAACAGTAATATTCTAGCTTCCACTTGAAGGAATCGGAAAGTACATATTTGTAACTAACACATAACACAACCGTCTAGACTTATCCAAACTATAAAATGTGTATTAGACTTTATTTTATAACAAAAAATGTAGCAAATACACAAAATGTATGTCTGCACTGCACTCAGCTCAAAACTATAGCCAGGCTAAAAAATTAAATCAAAATGTTTACTTTGTCAGCTCTCTAAAATTGAATTACTGTCGATATTCACTCGACAGTGACAGTATTCCTTCCTACTCCTTTCCTGGAGAAATCGATTTTTCAGAGACTGTTTCAACAATTTCTTTATCTTCCCCTTCTACAGCATCTTCCAAAAGTTTGGACGCCATTTGACTAGCATAATCAACAATTTCTTCAGCCTCCGGTAGCTCTGACAAAAGTTCCTGTGTGTCAACTTGGGACTGGTTCCCTCTACTCACAACGTTGAGTGACACAGGCCTTTGTGCTTGGACAGGAGGACGAATTTCTTTATCATCTGTAGAATCAGAAGGATTTCCAGCGGCAGAAGTTGCATTAGTCGAGACTGTTTCCGTTTCTGAATTAGGAAGTTCTGCTGTGCGAAGTTTAGCAATCATTTCTCGAAGTTGGGAAATCTCACTGCTTAATGTTTCTTTCAGATTCTCAATCTCTTTAGCACATGCAGATGTGCAACCTGCGCGCGTAGAACTCTGAGGATCGTCTTCTGGAAGAACTTCTCCAGCATAACTAATACTCATGTTATCCCTTAGCAATGCTTTCTTCCTTGGCGAATTTGAAGTTGGCAAGCCATTCGGCATTGACTGACTCATGATGCCAACGCGAATGTCATCTGGCTTGGCATCCGTAGCTCCAGGAGTTGAGATTCTTTGAACTTGACTCCAAAGGGACCGGATTGCCTCTAATTGTAAAGACCGAAGTTTCTTTTCAGTGGATAAGGCAGTTTTTAGATGCTTTACTTCATTTTCCAAATGCCTAAAAGTCAACACAAAAAGAGCTATAAAAATCATTTCAGGAATTCAGATTTGGCAAACTTGACCAAAATCGTTGCAATGCAAGGGCACTTTATAGCATGGGAGAGATGCTGCTAGTGAGACAAAATGACACGGACACGGACACCGCTTTGCCAGTGATGACGAGGACCACGGTAGATTTGTTTACATCTTGTAAACAAAAGAAGAGTAAACAAATCCCGTTTATGTGTCTAATTTATTTCGACGAGTTGGTCTTGGTGGTTAAATTCTTTTATTCAGGTCAAGAATCTCAGAAAACTGTTGTCAATATTCGGGCCACCTTTCTCAGAATTAGCGGGAATCATAAATCAGAGTTATACGGCATTTGTGAGATAGCAATAACAGCGTATGTACGAAATTGTTAAACCTTCGGAAGAAGGGTCAAAACGTAAAAAGAATCCCGGTCATAATGCTTATTGTGTTCCTTGACGGAATTCTTGTAATCGAATCAATTCGTAACGGAAACTGAAAATACGGAGAGCTTCCGGAATTTAGAATATCATCCCAACTTTTCAGGAAGGTGAGAATTAAAAATTCAATTCTATCTTACTGCACATGAGCTTCAGTGCGAGTGTGACGGATGGAGTGTTTTGCTCTTTCGGCTCTGAGATCAACTGAAGAATTTTCTCCAACATTGTTCCTTCTCCTCCACCAATTCTGAATTTTAGAAGCAGCATCATTGGACACATGGTTCACCAGTTGGGCAGGGACTGATTGAGATCGATTTGGTCCTTTGACTTTGACTCCCTTAGATGATTTGGAAGCACCTGCATTCCCATTGGTATAAGTGGTATTAAAGACGCCCTGTGCTCCAAAGGTTTTGGGAGTTGCCGCACAACTTGTGGGAGTTTGCAGGACTGGACGAAATTCCGGGCTAGAAAAATATCCCTTCAATCAAAACTCAATATACGAATTATTTTATTAGCAAAATGATGATCTGGTGAGCACTAAAGAGACCAAAAAAAACCTCGATTCTTCTGAAGAAACGGGCAACATAAACATATTAATCAAGTCTAATTTCTCAATTTTTTTAAAATCTTTATTCTCGACGTCACAATAAATATAGGTATACCAACAATAATAGTGATACCTGAGAAGGTCATCCAGAATTGGTAAGAATGTGCTGTTTGCTTGGAGGGCCATAACTTGCGAAGGATGGATGGAAAGATAATTGTTTGTAGTAGGAGTCAGACCGATGAAATTCAAATGACACTGAACAAAAAATTATAATTTATGTATTTACATTAGAATTCACTGGCTTAATTTACAGTTAAAGTTCCTTTTGATGATGTGGAATATGGGAGGACGCCTTTGACATTTGAGAGAACGCTTGTGGGAGAACAAGCAGAAATTAGAGTTTACTATTTAGTATTTAGACCAAGAGTATACTCTTGATTTAGACTTGAATAGAGTGGCTCATTCTTTATTGCTGTCAGTCGGAGAAGATATTAGACTTTGCTATTTGGTTCAGCATTCACTGGCTCAATCTGCAGTGAAACTTCTCTTTAACGATTTTGAAGAGACTCTAGAAACAAAAAATTGATTGTAATTGCTTTCGCTGTAATCGAGTAAATGAACAGACTTAATTTTTGAGTCAATTATCTCTACACAGAACTCATTGCACATTGGGCCAATTCTCTCTACACAGAATTCATGTTTGAACCATTACTCTTTAACTTTCCTTGACAGCATAAAGTAAAAAGTGGACAATTCACTGTAAGTTGCAGTATAGAACTGATAATCGGCCCGAAGGGCCGAGATTTTTTGAATCTTGCACTATATTTTGGCCAAAATCAAAATGTACTAAAAACCGGGATTTTCGGGACAGAATTTTCAAAACTGGGACGTTTTCGGGAAGCCCGGAACTGGCTTTCAAAACCGGACGATCCCAGAAAAACCGGGACGGATGGTCAGCTTGCCTGAGCCCAATTAATTCTGGTCTGGTCCATCCTATGTACATTACGCAATACATGTCATGTGGGTTGACCGTTGATTACGGATCGTACAAAAAATAGTTACGAGACGACTGAATTATCCAATAAGTATTAAGTATGCTACAATTCCTTCAGATATGTACTTATGAACTTACGAAAACCAAAATTATGATTCTGCCAGTGTCAAGATTTTATAAAATATCCGTGTGCCGTGTCAATTTCCAGATCTATTCCCATGCAATTTTACAGGCACAGGATGAGGATGAAGTTTATGTTGTCTGCACAGCTAGAGACGATTATAGATTAAAATATTACAAAAGTTTAAAATTGTGATTTCCTCACAGATGTCACAGGTCAAATACAGTCTTTAAAACAAGTCACAAAATTAGCCTCCCACTGATTGACCTCACAATAATAAAACGTAACGTCCGCCTTCCAATGCCTTCGAATGGAAAATTGCTTCAGCGCGGTAACTCTCATACTGACAAGGAAACCACCTAGAATGTAAAGCAAGATCGAGGTTGAACTGGTGGAGGCAGGAAATTAGACGTAGACGTAGGGTAGGGTGGGCTAATAGGCACCACCTTCGAGCGAGTGTGCTGAGTGTCCGAAGCACGCCCACAAATGGGAGTGGGCTAATTAGCACACCTTCCCGACAAAGGCAAACGCTAACACACAAAACCAAAAGTGTGCTAATTAGACCCTATATGGGTATACTAAAATACTACGAGTGGCGAGCTAGAGGTGAACAACTATGCCAATACGCCCCACCCCCATATCTGCACAACCTCATAGCTCGCCCGCAAATAGCAGATGGATGGGGCTAATTAGCATGCTTTTCCAAAGTGGGGTGTATTAGCCCACCCTATCCTAGTCCTAGTTTTTTTGTAGTATGACATTTGTAGTCACTATAAAAATGGCTAATTGCCGGCTCAAATATTTTCGGACTCCTCGTCAGATCTACAAATCGGCACCTGCTCTGGAGGATTCAATATTTTCGTAAGTACCTTGCCATAGAAGGGCAAAGGACACAAGCTTTCATCTAATTATGATCCAAAATCTAACTGACAACAAATAAGTGGTTACAGCTCAGGAAAACACAGAACATGAATCTCTAATTTGTAGTTCGCTTGGTTGTTCAGAATCAGTGAAGTGAGTGAGTTCCGGCTTTAAGTATTTCGCAAGCTTAGCTGCAAGCACTGGTGTACAACACTGCAAATTGAAATTCCTAACTATAATAAAAGAAATCACTAGGAATATATCATCCCGTCAACGATTGTGCCATAGGAAAGCGAGCGAAGCGAAGCTAATCATTCCGTCATTTGAAAAAGAAATGGGTGCTATTTTATAGCCCAGTAGAATAGACGGATTTCACGGCATATTAAGACTGAAAACACAGTAAAATAATACTTTGCACAGGAAAATTATATCTTGCACAGTAGAATAATACCTCGCACAAGAAAATAATACCTCGCACACGAAAATAATATCTCGCCCAGTAGATTAATACCAAGTTAAATTGCTAAACTCCTTTTTAAATGGGGGGCTCCGCCCGGACCCCGTAATGTAATATTCTAACCTTACACGGTATCTAACTTTACGCAACACCATTAAAAGAAAGTCTATTTAACAATTTTTCAGATTATACGATTAATGACACATACCAAATTTTCAATCATTTCATCACCATTCCATGGGAGAATTTCCATGGCAACGGCAGAGTTTGTTTACGCCAGTTCTTCTGAGAGGCAAACTACTCGGTTGCTATGGAAATTTTTCCCGTGCCAAATACCCATACACTAAAACTCGAGTTTGAGGGGACATCCCTTAACAGTAGACGGTCCAGAATACCCTTGTATAAGACCACACCCCAGGGGAATCTCCCCTAAAAATTTGAGCCCGATTTGCGCAGTAGTTCCGGAGAAAAGCTCTGGACAAAAAAGTGCTTACATCCATATGGGAGAGATACAAATCAATTTCGGACCACCTAGTGGAACAGAAAAGCTTCGCTACGCTCCGCTCGCTTCGCTCTAATAACTAACAACTACCTAGGAAAAAAATTGAGTTTATTTCTACAATCCCCTTGTCGACAAACCTGGTAAGCGCGGTTTCTACACTGCAGTAAAAATGGTTCCCTTGTGACTTTGAGTTTTATTGCACATGACATATTTGACTTCCAAGCATAGAGGTTCGTTCCTCCAAAATATAAGAAAAAAACAGCAAGTTTTCTACATCAAAATACAAACGGGAGAAATACGGACGGTAAGAAAGAGAAAGAGAAAGAGACACGTTAGAAAAATAAACTATCTTTTAGTTAATTTTAGTCGTGAATCGTGATAAAATAAATTGTGAAGCCTGAAATGGCCAAATCATCTTCAGAAATCCTGAACGAATTGTTCAACACATTCAATACTTCTTTCGACGAAAGGATGCACTTGCTCTACTTGATTCCAGTTCGTCCAGAAATAAGAAGAAAAAGAAAAATATAAGGTAAAGGTGAAGAAGAAAAGTTCTCCGGAGAAAGAAGGACAAAGACAAAGAAAAATCCAAGTCCAATTCCAGAAAATACTCATCCAAAACACATAAATCGCGATCATCGAAAGGAAAATCAAAGAGGGGAATCGTCGAAGAGCTTGGTAAGTTTTACATATAACCGTAGGTTAGTGAATTATGGGATAATATTTTTTATTCGAATTGAAGGTCGCATTGTCACGGGAATTGGGCAAGTAATATTTAGTGCACCGGTAATTGTGTACTAATTTCGAGTTATTTCAAAGGATAGGGGTACGAATCGTACGCCTATCGTTGCGGTTTATAACTTGTCACTAATATAATTTTTGTGGTTAATAAACAGACGAACAGGAGTACGAGGTGCAATTGGACGCAGACACATCGTCTTCACCGTGGCTGCAAAATCAGTATACAAGGCCACCAAGCTTGTTACATTGAGGAAGGTGAAATCTTGGAAGACGTCAATGCTGATAACGACGATTCTTCTCCACGCCAGATAAAGCATCACACTGGTCCTCCCTTTAATATTGACGACGATTTGGTCTGCCCGAAATTGAAATAAAGAAAACGATCCCATTCTCATCGGGATGACATGGTTGACATCGGTCGGGACGAATTTTTTCAGAGGTGGCAAAGAGTTTTCATCCAAAAGTTCGAGGAAATCTGAAATGGAACTAGAAAAACATGTTGACGATTTTATCGAAGCATCTCATCCGAAGTTCTGCACTTCTGCCGTCAAAAAAATTAATTCTTTTGAGTCCAAACTTAACATATTTGGACTTTTTCCTTTTGTAACATGGAGACAATTTCCTTAAAAAGTTAAACAGTCGATAATGACGAACTCGAAGAGTTTGGTTACGCGTTCATACGACGGTTGAAATATCCAATCGAGCAATTTGCGAAAAATTGAAATTTAATATTAATATAATTAATATTAATAATTAATATTTATTTTATAAATAAAATTTATAAAAAAATAAGTTCATTGCAGTAAGAAATCTTGAAGAATCAACATCCATTCGAATTCAAGTTTTGAAACTCCGTCATTTATGGACCTAGGTTTAGGTTATACGAATATGTACGATTTGTATTTGTATAATATGTTTTGCGACAAATGTGACTTATACAGTGTATTCCCGAAAAAGAGTTCAATTGTTTGTGGATCGTTTGGCTTGGATTCAAACATTTACGTTGCAGTCACGATTATATTTTCGATGTTTTCACTTTCGCAGATAGAAGTAAATTGAAGAGAAAAAATTGTTGAAGGTAAAACAAATACAGAATCTTTGATTTTCAATCTTCGGTGGACTTCGTTTACGTTCAAACAGTTTCCATTTTATCAATTACTATGAAACAACTGACCGTAACATAAATTATTGTATCCAAGCCAAAGGACGAACAAACAATAATTGTTTGTTCGTCCAGAAAAAGAGTTCAATTATTGAACTCTTTTTCGGGAATACCTTGTATATTTCAAAACGTACATGTAGCGAAGTAAACAACACTTTATTTCTCTCTATCACAACTTGAAACACAACTTAAAATGGATGAAGATGGCAAACGTTTAATTATAACTGTTTATAGGAACTTCATTAAAAGATGATGATACTTAAAAAGTTGATGGTCAACTTTTTAAATATTGTTGAATAATAAAATCGGAAGCTAACTCTCCTAACATTTGACATGTAACATGATTCACTGAAACGTATTTCTCCTGGAATACGGATGCGTCAATCACTCTTAAATTTTGGCTTCCAGAACGCTGTAAATAAATATAAAACATGTCAAAATTATATATTCTTCGCACATTTACTGATAGAGAGTGTATTGGATTTTTTGTACTCGTCAATAAAGTATCCGGATTTTTGACACGTTCCAAAAGTGGAACCGAAATATAGTCGTTCCGCTGTGTAAACATCTACGTTAAAATGGTGAACGTACAAAGATAATTTGAACTAACGTAATCGGATAACTACAGTACTAAAGTAAGCTCATACTGTGTCAACTAAAAAAATGAAGAAGGATTTTGCAATTTCCGACGGTAGTACTCCCATTCCATCGCATCACGGTATATCATGATCGCATCAATCGCATGCACTACACCGCAGCGGCGGCTGTAAAAGGAATGCAAATGGAATGAGCGAGATGAACACGAATTCATCAGTTCCATAAAATCAACATTAAGGTCTCGAAAACGGCATTACGATACGACCCAAGTTTCTCCCCGATCACTCAATCAACTGGCTCTGATTTTAAGTTGGATTGGAACGATGAGGCATGGACGTTATGTGAATCGTATGAATTTTGTGTCCATTTTGGGAATCTAGTAATTTAGTGGTTAGCAGTTCCACTTCCGCGTATTTTATTCTAGTTCAGAAAGGTTGCATGGACCGACCAAACACTAGATGCGACTTTATTGAATAGAAAAAAAATGCATAGAAGCCCGAGACAACTACATAAATCAGCCAATAATTCATAAACTGTCTGTCATGTCACAAAAAAATAGATCCCCGTTGTGCATAATTTGCCGTCAACAAGTCACGCGATTATGTTAAGGTCAACGCGATGACTGCGTGCTACTTATTGAATTGAATTTGAATGGCCGTGGCATCAATTGTTTCGCAAACAATCCCAACTGCTATCTATTTCCAGTTTTTGTCTGTGGTAAATCCTACAAACATCTGAATTCTGAATTTTCATGCAGTTTTTGAATTTCATTTCGGATCATACCTCGCTTATTGTGGGATGCTTGACTTGAATTCCGCTATTGTTTATAATCACAATCGTATTATGGCATTCATCTATCTTCTAAAGTGAATTTTCAACAGTCGTGTTGTTTTTTAGACGTGATGGAATTTGAACTTAATTTCTTTCCTATGTCGTCGGAATGATGAATTTGAACTTTGCACTTCGTGGGTTTTCTTAGAATTAAATAAAACCATTTGGAAACAAAAGCGATTGTTAGTTTCAATGAACGAAAGTGTGAATGCGTTGAACTTAAAATCTGCATATCGGTTCAGTATAAAAGCCTCGTCATGTAATGGAATGTAAGGATTTAGAAAAGCGAACGTAAGATAATGAGCAATCTAACCCCTTTCGTTTCATTCTTCGTAGTGATATTCGTCAGCCTGGGTAAGATTTTGAAACCTTTTTTGCAAAGGTCTACAATTCCTAATAAACAAGTAAATTGAGCGGACTGGAGAAATGAAGGGGTTGTATTTTAAGTCTTACACTTCTTGGTTTAATGTATGATTGTTAGAACATCTAAATTGACAGACTTTGTTAATCTAACCTTATTTAAATTTTTAGCTTGGGGTCGCCGCCAGCCAGAGCCAACTTGTACGGACTACAACAAAGTGGTATGCTGCCTCGGTGCTACTAACATGACCTGCCCGGAGTTTCATTCCAACAATTTCCAATCTGCCGTTTGTGGAGGTGCCTGTGGAATTCCTTGCATTGAAACTGGTTCAGATTCACCACAGGAATATATCCGGGAGAATGAGTGCGTAGATGTCAAACCAAGTATTTGTTGCAATTATCTGACGGAAAATCAACTCTGCGATGCTGAGCTGTTTACGGGCTGCGAGAAATCTTGCGGAATTTGCACATAAACATCGGCAGTCTGAATTTATAATTTTGTTTTTAAATGAAGAAGACAACGGTTTGATTAGAATAAAAATAAAGTGACGTCTATACTTTATTAGTTTTTTTTCACGCATGGTCTTAAAGTCATGGTTAAATTTCACTGAAGGCGAAGTAGAAAAATAAACTCTGTGGTTGCTATTATCTATTTGTCACATTATTTTGATGCACCGATTTCTGGTCAATCTTTTTGGTGATCAGTTCTATACTCTCTTTCCAAATATTGTGGACTGGAGAATTCCCACTAAAAGTTGTAACCCCAGGGCGACCGGAAATGTATGTCTTGTAGTGATCCTTATACTCTGGCCAAATGCAGTTATCAAAGTATCCGGGGCAATCTGGTGGGTCAAAATTTCTCAAGTCACGTCGAAGACGGCAAGTTTCCTCATCTAATGTGAGGAAAAATCGTACATCACATTTATCATACAGTAAATCCGATGCAAAAATAGTAAATCCTTCTATGATTAGAATTGGTATCCCAGCATATTCCGATGTGTCGATACCTGTGTGGAATCAAAGAATGCCATTAGGTTAACATTCGTCTTGGTTAAATGGAAACAATAAAGTTAAGTTGGTAATGCGGGGTGGCAGGACAAGGACACCAAGGTTTCCGGTATCTTAATCCGGATATTCTATAATACATATATTTTTGTCTTCTGTATTTTGTGTTTGCTGATTTCGGATTAAAGTAGGCACAGAAATGACAAGTTAGTATAAGACCGCTTACTATCTTTACTATGCGCATTTCGACATTGCTCAGTTGACCAAAATAATAGGTTTGATTGTGTCTGGCATACCGTCTGTCGCAAAAATACCCCTCCCCCTTTGTTTGTAATTTGTTCTAAACAAGTTGTGAAATTGTGTTACAGTCGAGCCATTTAATTGAAAAATAGACTATGATGGTGAGCATGAGATTTTAGAGCAGCGACGAGAATTTACTCACCAATATCTTCAATCGAATTAAAAAATTCTTGTCCCTCAGAAAAATTTGGAGCAGCATCACCGTTCTGGGTGTGACCATTAGTTTTAGCCTTGATGTGCTCCGGAGGGTTGGAAAGAATTGTTAACACGTCTTCGCACATTTTCTTCATGTCCAGTGCTTCCATAGCTTCATAATTAACGTGATTTTCTACCTCTGGTAACCGGACATGCCCTTCATATTCGTCCGGATAGAAATATTTGTCCTGATGAATTATTTTAGTTTGCCAAGGAAACGATCTTTGGATGAGCTTTGCCATCGTCGTTTTTCCTCCACAAGTCACCCCAGACAGACCGATCACAAAATAACTCATCCTTCTTTGGAAGCCCGTTGCAAGCAACAAAATATTACAGGTTTGGTTTTTCTGGAATGTAAGGTTTAGTGTACTGAACAAATCTGTAAAACAAAAACAAAATACACAATTTTAAACTTATACAAAACCCGTTTAGTTGTCTTTAGACAGTGCTCGTGTTAACTCATCAAGACACGGTTTATCTAGAATAGTAAAACTTAAGAAATTCCTATTAGAATTGACTTGAATTAATTTAATGGTATTTTCTGTAAAGTCCAAACCCAGTAATATTAGTAATATTTCATTAATATTACACGTTCAAAACCCAACCTAAATATTTTGGAGAAGTGTTTAGGATTTGGGATCAGTACTCCCTCATTCCTTTTCTTAAACTGCGGCGGGGATGAAGTAATCGATTCTTATTTCAATCAGAATAAAATATTCTTCCATTTGCATAAATTCTGACCGCATGCTTGACAGACCAACGAATACCACCGCACCCCTTAGTTGCTGATATTGGTTAGAAAATTGTTAAGAGCATTATTATGTATTTCTGCTTAATCTGGATCAGGCAACTTGGGTCCTACATGATGTATAATTATGTGTAACAAGGTTGACTCTCGTTTAAATAGTATACTATTATATTATGGAATGGTACATCATGTCATGCAATGAATTATAATATTACATGAGCGATGATCACAAAAAAAAACAAGATAATGAAGGTTACTCAGAATGTGAGGCAAACGTAACGAACGGACTAGAAATAATACAACCCATTAATATAAATATGAAGGGTTATTTGAGCTCAACTGCTCCATTGCGGTCATTTCAGGCACGCAGACATACCAAATAATCAAATACTACATAAAGAATCATCCAGGCAGATTGGTTGGTGAGGGACACGGGAAAAAAATTACATAATAATATTGCATTTGTAATTTTGCAAGACGGAATATGGGGCAAGTTCAAGTAGAAAATAATATTATTTCACAATTCTTCGTAATTTCATTTGCGGCACATGGAATCTGATTCTCAACAAATCGCGTGTATGGAGCAGAAAAAACTTCTCAGGGTGTTTCTTAAACTGTTCCTTGGATTCCGGAGTTGCCAATACTTGGATTCTGGAGACAGAAAATACCTAGATCTCTCCTTATCCAGATAATTCTAACTAACTATTTGATAACTTTAAAATGCCCATAATTCTCAGATTGTGTAGATAGGTAGGGTAAAAGTTATGAATCACGGACAAAATATAGACGTATTTTCTGGTTGACAAAATCACGAAACATCGTTATCTTCATTTCAAAAGAAGTTAGAAAATCCAGATAGAAATTCGGTTTACAGATAGGAACACGACAGCTCTAGTGTGGAAATTTCTTCAACGAAAATAATAATGTGTACCTAAGCAAAGAGTTTGTTGATTTTAAAACTGGTATTGACCGGAAACTACACTAAGAAAATAGAGAAGACAGATGTATGTGAACTATCCGTCAATATTTGTAAGAGGTCAAGTGATAGTGTATTTTCCGATGTAGCGAGATGTTCATGAATTCTAGAGAAATGAGAATTAAGCATTGTTTGCATTCACTCTTTAAGAATGAATGACAAATGCAGTTAAGTTTAGACTTAACTGACAGCTCTTATCACAATGCTTCGTCAGATTCGATTCAGACCATAAATTATGTTTGTTTCGTTCAAATTTCTTAAGAAGACTAAAGATTCACATGTTCAAATCATTATTCTAATCGAATAAGTACTGAACAACGATTTGATATTCGGTGAAATGGCAAGATTTGGGCGTGACACAACACAACTCGCAAACACATTAAAAGCGTTCTCACTGAATAATAAATCAGCATTTTTATAGTCTTCTGTAGTCTCAGAATCAAATTTCCCATTAAACTGCGTAATCGCTTTCACGTTCTCAGAACTCAGATTCTCAGAATATTTATAGATTAGATGTTTCCTATGCCTTTTTAAGCACCATTAGTAGGACTTAAATCACTTAAAATTTAACGAGTGGATGAGGATGAAAATATTAACCCTTCCACTTCCACAGTTAATCGCATTTGGCAATTTTTCCTGTGGTGCCATTACTCAACAACTGCAGCAACTCCTAAAATTACAACGTATTTACAATTCTGAGACTTCAGATTTCTGCGGATCTAGTACCCCAAGACTTAACTAATTCTAGTACCGAGTACCGATTGTCAACCAATCTAGTCAACATAACACGTCAATGTTAGCGAATATAATACCTTCTTCGTTAATACTGATCTTGTATTAACATTTCGCATTTCACATTTCTGACTGTTTTATGAAGCCACAATTAGCTGAAACAATTTACCCGCAAAGATAATATAAAAACAACTTTTATCCTCACATAAATATGCCGAACAGTGCTGGACTGACAAAAATGCGTGTTATGAAGTTATTGACAATTTACAAACGAACTCGTAAATTGTGTTTTCGTTTGTACAGAAAATGTACTAACTTTACGGTTGTCAATTATACAAATGCGCCAACAGCAAAACAAAGGAAATGACTCACTGAACGAGCTCTCGAGTCTCTCTCACTGTATATTTTACGACTCATGGAATGTAACCTTGTACGATCGAAAATGAGATTTAGATTTCCAATAACGAATTATACATGGGAAACTTGATTCTCTTTATCTGTTTGCTAAGCTGATGGATGCAACTTTCTTTAACGACAACCATCAGACGATAAGCATTTTGTGTTTGTGAGACCTTTGATATCTCTTCAATTTGTATTCTTCTGTTCAGCAAATGTGCAAACGTGTTGTCTGCAAATTGTAACAAATAAAAGTTTAGTTGGTTTAGTTTCTACCAAAAGTGACAAACTAAACTAGGATATTCACATTTGCAATTATGCTTTCAGTTTAAGGATGGCCGAATCTAATTCATAAGGTTATCGATACAATTGTGAGATTCGGACTTCTGTATGCAATCATATTTCATGTAAAAACCAGATCAGGTGAAAATAAATGCTCAATAACTATTTATTTGGACAGTAACCCGCTCATTAATAATTCTATGAAGATTTCGTCCGGCAAAATTATTCGTTTGCCGGATAAAAATAACGTTTCAGAAGTCCCTTAAGATAGAGAAACACTACTTAGTGCCTCCTCAACAATTCCACAATAATTTCCATTCCTGGTTTGGGAAATGGAAAAACCACAATGCCACATCTCGACTGATTCTCGACATTAAACGACTAAAAGACTAAGATGTGGAGATTTTTTGATATATCTCTAATTTTCAGACATTCCAGACTCACAAGTCAATCGGGTAAATATCAATCCAACTTTTCCTGTGCAGTTCTTCATGTACTGAGAAATTGATTGACAAGAAGTGAAAGCAGTGAAAACTCAACAGGTGCATGGTCAAGTAATTTCGTGTTGAGTCGAGTATTTTAGTAATTGAGGCATTTGTCAAACAAATCTTAATTTCCCACCACTTTCGAGACAAACCCATTTTAGAGTTTCGTAATGACGTTTTTAATTTGTTTGCAATTTCTTTAATTAAATAAGTTTCTATTATTCGCAACTGCAAATGCTACATACGTTTTTAGGCTCACACCGCATTGTAAAGTTTTCTTACGCTAATTTTGAGGAAACCCCAAGCTGGGCGCCAAGGTTGCGGCAGAAGGTGGAAGCTGTGAATAAATTTTCTTTCAACTAATAAGATTCAGTTCTTATGGTGAAATCACCCAAAATCAAATTATACGTTCACGACAAGATTACACGCGCGTTACAGCGGTAAAATTTCAATTGTAAATCTTTGCTTACTTTGATTGGACAAGTGAATAGCGCCAGGTGATTTGTTGAAGGAAGGGTTCGTAGTAATGACCCTTGACTTCGGCATACCTTGTCTGACTAGTTTTGGTAGGAACATTTTGAGGGGTCTGATTCAGGAAATTGACATAACATGCTTTGGCTTATCAGCACTGCTGCGGAGATTTATGAATTATGTGTGTACATTTTGTTACAAATATGTACATGAGTCAAATAAGACTTGTTTCAAATATTAAAAATAGAAGTCGTTGCTTCAGTTGATTTACTTCTTTTGATATATTTAGAAACAGAAGAAAAATATTGACGACTGCTGCGTTAACAAACATTTGCACGTGTGGAATCTGTAAAGCTCATTGCCCGGGAAATATTATCAGTTGTTGGTATGAGACTTTCACTCGTGTATGGTCGTAGTGGTGTATCTTGCGTTGCTCTTTTTACAAGGAAATTAACACATCCGTAGATGTGATGTAGAATTTTACGGATTCGGAGTTTCTCGGAGAATTCTATAGGTACACATACGCTATGGTATGCAGTCTTAGTCTAATTTCTCCCTATCCGGGTAACTTCAGTTCTTAATCAATATTCGAGTCAAGGAAAACATTTCTTTCAATCCAAAGAGTTTGGATTGAATCATTAAAACTAAATCATAATTTGAAACTCTTTAACTTTCTAAATTGTTCAAAACCCACAATTCACATACTAAAGTTATTGGAAATGTCGTCAACTTTCTCTAGTGTTCGTTCATCTCCAATCCCTGATCTGGCTTATGATTCCTATAGAAGTATATCCCTTCGGGAACAAACTCTAGTTAAAAGACAATTGAGCAACAATGCATTTGAAAATCCCAACCAGTCAATTCGACAACCGAACAAACTTGACCACTACGCAAATAAGGCATCGGTTCAACATCATTTAATGAGAATGTCAGCGAATCCAAATGATTATGTGACCGTCAAGGGGGACACTTACGCACTATCACCGTACTCAGGGGAAACCTTCATGCTTTGGGTTTTATTAGCAATCCTTACGATTCTTGTCATTCTCAACGCTACGTTAACATTTGTTGTCTGTGGATCACTTCGTCTGGGGGCTGGGATGGAAAGCATTGAGGTAAAATTAAGACCTGTAAAAAATTTGTTTTGCCATCAGATGAATATCCAATCCTAGTACAATAAAATCAACAACGTTCCAAGAGTCATGTCATCTATGTATTTCTCATCAATATAATAGTAATCGGATGGTTTGAGAACCAATGTCTAGGGTATTATGGTAAAATCCATACCCCGACCCCACTGCTCATGATTGTAAGGTCATTAAAAATTGATTTACGGGAAAATCGGGTTGTATAGTCGGGCTAACTTTAATGCAAACAAATGAGCTCTTCAAAATGTTCAATATAATTCTCCAGAATTTGTTTGCTTACTATTAGACGATGAAATTAACATATTCGCGTACAAGATTTGGAATAAATTTTTAACTGTGTATATCATCGCCAAATCCGTAATGTGTTGAGTGGTTGAGTCGTTATGCCTGCAACTTGTAACATGCATTTTACACTTCCATGCAAAAGTGTAAATGTTTTCGCTGAAGATACTTCAATTTTGATTCCAGTTTTTCCCGAATCTTTTGAAATTCTTTGGAGAAACTGACCTAGATGAAATCTACAAAAGAGATGGTATACTACAAGGTTATGGAAACATACCAGTGGAAATATCTGGTGAAGATGAGGGAAGTCAAATACATTTATTGGCACATGAAGGGAGACAACCTTCGTTGACGATTGAAAAAAACGGTATCAATATATCTCAAGTTGACGAATTCAACATGATCAGCAACTCTGGAGAACAGATCTTTACGACGAGTTCACCTTCCCTTGGAATTCCCAAAAGTGGTATTAGAGCTCTCCAGGTTAACATGGCAAAGGTGAATCGGATTACGTCTGGTGTAAACGAGTCTCTGGAATTATTGTCCACTAGTTACACATATCTGAAAGGAAGCGAGGGAGCACGAATGGATGGTCGGCACATAACATGGCATGCTGATCGGGACATTTATCTTCGGGTGAGTACACCGGTTCATAACAATTCACTTTTACTTTCCCGTACGTCCATTTGAGAACAGTTATTTGATTCGAAATGATGAGAACTGAAGCACTTCACGTAAAAACTTTCACCTTCAATCTCAATATGTAATTCAAGGATGCGGTTCCAAGAAATATTGAAGCGTCCATCAGTGTACTGATTTCAATGTGGACTTAGTAAGCCACATGTATATGGATCTTGTAAATTGTGATCAGAGATAGGAATTCTCTGGTAAAATAAAATTAAGTGCGGAGGGATAGTAGAGATCTTGAAATTTTAGTTCTGAATTCCTGCCTACGTCATCATATTTTGAATTGTCAAGATTAACAGCTCACTAGGCCCTGTGTGAATTATATATTCAGGGCACAATATTTTACCCTTGCCAAAATACTCAAAGCAAAGTAGTCATCTATAATTTGTTGTTTCTGTAGAGTCTGAGTGGGAACATCGTACTGTCACCTGGTAAAGATGGAATTCATTTCGATACTGGCGCAGTTCCGCGTGTCACGGAGACAGGAGTCACACGGAACTCGTACACATATTCGACTCAAGGGAAAAAAGAACCTCAATACAAGCTTTGCATATGCATGCCAGAAGGAAAATTATTTAGAATTGAAATACCACTAAATAATCATAATCTTGGAAGCAATAAGATAGGATGTAAGTCCGCTATAAATGCGTGTTAGTAAGTAATTAAGGCTTTGGTGTATGAGCAGGGAATTTTACGAGTTATAGGTTTCAATTACAAAGGTAGGTCAAGGATTGTAGAGTAAAATGTTATGAATGAGTATGTCTAGCGTATTGATATTTCCATTCTCGCGTTTTTCAACTTTTTGGTAGTGAGAAATAAATAACAAAAGAATTTAATTGTGAGATGATATAAAGTGTGTTCACTCATTCCTTAACACTTGAGCGACATCGTTTATTCAGTCCAAATCGGCTGCCAACTTTCGGAAAATGTTTCGGTCAGTAAAGAGGTACTCACATCACAACTGAACCCATTTTTGCCACTCACACAAACGATGGAAACTTCTACCGCAGTTGCGTAGCTGTAAAATAAGGACCCGAGTGCGAAAATTAAGAAAGACCCTTGAATAAATCTGAAAATATTTATGACATATTAACCAGTAAAATCAAGAACCGCCGAACAGTTCAGTTCAAAGTTTGGAATAATGACAATTTGTCGTGCTTTAGCATAGCTCCAACTTTATAATTAGTTTGTCGATCGTCGATATCAAGTTCGTCTTGCGAGATGGTTCGATGTTTGAGATGGCTAAATTCAAGAAGTTTCAACCATTTGTTTTAAGTAAGGAGAGTCGGTAGAGTCGGTAACAAGTAAACAACCGGAAATAGCCTTTTTTTCTTGCCTTGTCCCGCATCCCATGCCAATGTATTATGAAAACCTGGTTTTGAGACCAATGTTATTAGCATGAGTAATGTTATTAAACCTATAGACAATCTGTATTTGTGTCATGGGGTGAATGACCTTT
>JAQGCA010001105.1:0-19780 GCA_034698945.1 Protaphorura quadriocellata
ACAGACAGACGGACAGACGGACTGGGCATCCGCAATAAGTCATTTACTCCGTATATTACGTCGCACGACTTAATAATGTTGTTCCGCCCTATCCGTGCTTCCTTAAATTGTGTTAATTATGTAGTATCGTTATTAAGTCGTGCGACGTAATATACGGAGTAAATGACTTATAGCGGATGCCCAGTCTGTCTGTCTGTCTGTCCGTCTGTCCGTTCGTTTTAATGCAAGACATAGGATTATCTCCTGAAAGTGCTCTTTTCTGCTGTTTATGCTCGATGGTAATTGACCAGAAATGCCCAGAAAATATCCAGCGCCGCAAAACGGTGCATGGCTAAGCACGGGGTCTTCGTATGTTCGTTTCCAGGACAAATAAGACAAATCGCAGACAGCAAAGATTAAAACATAAGGGAAGCAACAACAAACAAACAACATACAACTGAGAAAATGGACAATGAGTTTCAAATTAACATTGTGCAAAGCGTCCATGAGTCCAATTTCTTTGAAAGAAGAAAAGGTTGAAGCAATTTTGGGAAAAAAATTATTGAAAATAAATGAATGGTACTGTTGTAAGTGTGAATAGAAGCGATACCTCTTAAACCAATCGGTAAGGAAGGAAAGTACCTTACCAGATGGAGGAAAGGAAATTTGTGGCAACAATATTACGAATTAAATTTTGTAAGAAAAGAAATACAAAGGGTTTCGAATCAACATTGTGCAAAGCGTCCATCAAAATATAAATATAATCTAAACATAAAAATACGAAGTTAAAATAGAAAGTAAATTTCGTTATGAAATGGAAAGAATTATAATGCTTGGAAATGTGAATAGAAGCGATGCCTCTTAAACCAATCGGTAAGGAAGCGAAGTGCCTCAGTAGAGTGAGTGAAAAAAATGTGGAAGCAATAACAGAAAATCACAAGGAAGATAGCCTGAAAATGTAAATAGAACCGATACTTCTTTAACCAATTGGTAAGGAAGCAGTTGGAAACTGTTCTACTAGTTCTACATGACTGTTCAGTATTGCTGCCGTCAATATTGTTATCATGTATAACTGTTATATATCGACGTTTAAAAAATTCTTATAATAGACAACTATTCCATATAGCTGCTTCCAACGTTGTGAGTCGATAAGACTGTTATCTGTTATGTGTTCCAACACTGCAATATGTATAACTATTCCTATTAGAGATAAACAGTGCATCCAAGGTTGTGATTATATAGCTGTTCTGGATAAATGTTTCCAAACATCTTATAGAATAAAACTATTCTAGTTAGATGTTTTCAATATTGCTATAATGGAATCGACAGACATTGCTCCTCAACCAGAACTGCACGGCTTTCTTTTAGTTTTCAACTATTTGATTGATTTTGCGAGGCTCTTTCGGACGGTTTTTCAAAGTATTTCTGCAAGTCGTAATTTCCAGTATAGTCCAGTATAGTCTAGTCTAATATACAAATTACAAAAACAGTTTTTTTTTACTAAATTCTTAGGGAAAAATAAATAGATTTTAGGTTTTGGTTTGTAGTTTTCTGTATAAATATGTATTATACAAGTCCTTCTGAAGGATTTGAGATTATCCCATTCGCGCCATGATGGCAATCTCAGTAGCCAATTTCTGCGGCAGTTTAAACTCTTGGCTTCAGCTCAGCTGGAAATTTTGGACATTACTATCAGTGTCGTAAATGTTTAGATTTTTTATGCTCTAAATTACTTCTTCCGGTCCAACGTTTTACGACTAACCCCTACTTCACTTGAATGACGCTCTCCTAATTGTTAAATGTTCTAGCTTGTAGAACGTGAAGGTTTGTGAGCATTACACTTAATAAAATCTCCCCTAAAATCAACATTCTAGTCGTACAATCGGGTCCGGCTTAGATGAGTTGGCGAAAATACCAGAAACCGCAGCGCTGGTGAAACATTTCTAATCATAGGTAGGTGCCGAATATTTGTGCTGGCAAATAACGGCATGTCTCACACTAACTTCCTTGTTATTTCAGTTTCACGAAAACGGACAAAGTTATTTTGTATTCCCCAATTCGGAGTACGGAGAATATTTTTTTGTCTTTTTCCAGAACTCATTCAGAACGGAATTCGCCGAACTAACCCTGTTCGCGCACACGCTCGTGCGTATTAGAATAATTATGACATTTAATATTGATTTGTATTTACCTAATTCATTTTTCATGAGTCATGATTTCTACCTATTTTTCGGGCATTTTCAGAGCTTATCAATTTCATGCATGACGCAATCTCTCCCATGAGATTTCGCCGTTCTATTTAACTAGGTTCCATGTATGACTTCCCATTCATTCTCTCTCTTGCCACGTCTTGAATTGTCGTTGGTAATTTCAATTATATACTAAAATTCAATCCATTCGGTCTAGTCAGGCACGTTACATGTCAAATTTGTTAATTGGAATAAAGGCCTTTATTATTTGAGTTTAGCTGCTGACTTGAGTATAATCATTTAGTAATTCATCTAGTTTTGCTTTTTGTTATTTCGACTGATCAATTCAACAATACGATCAAATTCCTAATGTTGTAACAGTTGTATCCGGCTTCTGCATAACACAAACCCCACTTCACGCAAACCAAAAAAATTAATGACAAGATGAAAATTATAGAAATCTTTATTCTTCTGCATAAAGGGAGGTTAAAGTCCTGGCATACCTGAAGATCAATGCAGACTAAAATGGAATTAGTTTACAATTTGAGAAGACTTAAATTATTCTGACTACTTGGCTAGATTAATATTTCTTAGTTTTGCTGACTTGGAAACAGCAGGGTGGGGCTAGAAATACAAATTATTTTTGAAAGAAATCTTGAAAGTAATTTTGTGTTCAAGGGAGCGCCAGTCTAATGTCGCAGTTTCACTCCAATCGGGTTCAAACATGCTTTGAATGACATTGGCTACCTTAGTGGCCGCCCGCCTAGTAATTTGGCAATGTTCGATTGACTTTTGGTTCTAACAGACTGGATTTGCCTTCGTTAGTTCTTCACTTTCTTCCGCTGTGATATATCATGTACGGTCTCCTGGGGCACGGCCAGGTGCGACATACTTATATAGGTGGCACCCCTCAGAGAAATTTTGGCTGACGTAAACAATTAAAGACATGGAGCGAAAGTACTTCCTTTGAATGATTAGCCGTGTCTCCTAGTTACGTCTAGAACAACTGAAACAGTTGCAAAAGTCTTCATCCTACTATGTTTAATTCCAGCTGATTTAAAAACAACAAATCGCATCAGACTAAACTAAATCTCTGGATTAAATCCTAACAACCTAACGTGACATGTAATTATTCCACCGTACGTTGGGCGAGATTAAAAACATAACGTAGCCGTGTCATCCAGACTTTGGTTTTCTTTCGCATTAGCCGGCCGGGCCGAAACAGACTTGCATGCTGGAAGATTTCTGTGTAATAAGTTAGATGGTATGTTGAATTTATTTACACTTTACACAAACAAAACCCAGTCCCGTCATAAAAGGAATTGACGGTGATATGTGTGGATTGCATGCATGTAATGAATCCACGTACTTACTATTATGAAATAAGTTCTTTAGTAATAGTCTTCTCAGACTGACATAATAATAAATCGTAATCATTATTTATGGATCTCACTGGATTAAGGACACGACACGATAATATGTACGTCTATATACATGGGTCGGGTGTGTTAGGGTCGACATAGTCAAGTCCGCACAACAGGTCTACTAAAACTAAGGTCGTAGTAATTTTATAACGCATAGATACAGCTAAACATTATAATATGCAGCATTATGTCGCGTCGTCGGTTGAAGTTAAATCAAAAAGCGTGTATGTGTAATCAGAAGCGTTCCATCAATATTAAGATAAATCAATCAATCAGTTTAGCCAAAATAGTGTCAAGTTTTGGAACTTCGATGCATATTCTGGACTATTTAATTTTCCTGATGTGTTCCAGACATGCCAAGTTATTTTTAATTTTGAGGCATTTCCAATAATATTTTAACCAAAATCCATAAAAGCGAGTTATAAAACTTGTATGCATATTGTAGACATTATGTGTAGAATCTGGAAATCTTTTTTTTTAAATTGTGGCAACTAAAGAAATCTATTCAAAATTTTATGTGTCAAAATTTGCATAGATTTTATATAGGCATGATTATTTAACCTTTCAGAAGTATACGATCTATTAAGTTGCATTTATATCATCAATAAATTAGCCAACGAATTTATTTCTGTCATCACAATCACAGCTGTCATTTCACAACGGGAACTTATCAGTTTATTTATTGTTTTACAACATTATAAAATTGTAATGCAGCCACACGTAAGAGGAGCGTATATGTCGGGATTCCCGATGGAATCATAGCTTCGAATGTATATTGTTCTCCAGAATGAATTTAGCGATATTTGCACACAACTTCGCTGAATGTCCAAAGTACAAGTAGCACTTTGGAAGGAAAGGAGGAAGGAATGAATGAATGATCCAATTTTTAAAAGTGAAGTTGATAAAGCTCAATTTTCACGCTTCCTCGACTCTAGCTCAGCTTGGGATCCGTGTGAATACGGCACGCGCGACCTTCTACCCATGAGAAAGTCTCAACTACGGAGAAAGTAATAATAGCCCGTGAGTAGTGACAGTAGTGAGTAGGTCCGACAAAACGTTGTACCACTTTCATGAACAAGCCCAAACCACTTTAATACGTCCTTGACAAGTCTAGACAATTATTTTATAAATGCGTTATGATGGTACAAGCAGCACTTTACACTTCTCCGTACTGGCGGTTCGATCCCGTAGGGCAGACATGTTTGGATCGCTACTTATTGATATGCTTTGATTCTTGCTGTCCATGGTCCTCTTGCCTACAACAGTTCATTCTGAAAAGACTATTCAAATTAAAATAAAACTTTCTCTATAATTATTTTACTATTTAATTGATTTTTGTCATAAACCGTTTGAGTGACCGGCAAAACCTTAAAAGCTTTAAAATTCTTTCAAGCCGACATTGAAATATACGAAATGGGTGAAGTGGATAGTGAAAGCAATTTCCTAAGCTCGCAAAAATAGTCCATACATCACATGTAAAATGTACCCTGTCTGTCAGCTGGTATTTGATAATGATTACAGTTTTAACTTTATAGTTCGACTCATTTCATAGTTTCAGATGCAAAGTTTTGTGTGCGTAAATTATCATTTCCTGTTTCGGGAATGTTTCTGGTCTACTAATATTATTGCTGTATGTTTTCCAGCTGTTGAGCATCGACGAAATCCGAACAATGAAATAGTTTAAAAAGATACAGTTTTTTTAGTTAAAATTATCACCGTAATTTAATTCCCCTTGTCGTGGTTTCGAAGCGTCATCGCATTACACTCGAACCCAAACCCAGATAATTAGGAACGTGAAGGATTTGGTTGGATTTTGGTCCCAAGGAAGGGTTTACAGTACGGTCAATACAAAAGGCTGGGTGCTTGGGAAGCTCATTAGATTGTGAGAGAAGGAAAAAGAAGCCGAATTATTCCGGAGAACATCGAATTGATAGTGAGGAGCGTTTTTGGAAGTGGAAGGGGGGAAATATTCATTCCCCTCTTGGAATTTCTGCTTAGTTACAGAACATTAGGACATAAGACGTAAAACGTAGTTGTTTTGCCCTTTAGAATAGAAACGAGCACGAACTACTCGGCATTCGGGAAAAACAGCCCAAGCCCAACAACGTAGTCGTAGATAAAAGGAAAAAGCCCCACAGATTTGACGCTTCTATCAACTTCGTAATGTTAATGTTAGGAAAAAATCATCCTCACGTTCTATCTCACTGCACAGTTAAACGCCTTAACTATGTCGTAGGTTGGTTTTTCGTAATATGTATAGAAATCCTCGTATTATAAACTCACCGTCATGGTTACCGTTGTAATGCTTAGCCCGTTATGAGAAAACAAAACACTGAAGGAAAAATTTGCGGTCAGTCGAATGAGTAGACAAAAAATGAATTGACGGTGAAGCTCGTACCTGTATCGAATAAACTCCGCGAATTCATCAAGCAAGTTATTGGTATGTAGAGGTTGAATACATTTGTCGAGTTTCGAAGAAACACAAAAAGTATATCTAAAAAATGTAAGGCCATCTTCATTGGCAACGGAAACGGGAATTATTATTGCATTTTATGTGAGAACCCGGATCAGGATTTATAGACTGATTTTGATAGTTTACCTTATGTCATGACGTCATTTCGTTGCAATGTCCATTTGTGAAAAAGTAATAATCTGTAACACCGAATAATCAGAGACTAGACTTTCTTTTCACGTGCTGTTTACTTATATTATTACACTTTATAATTTGAATTGGCTGCATATGATTTTATGTCAAATATCCAGGAAGGTAAAAAAATTGGATGTTGCTGGCGCTTTTCCAGTTTGGAGTCTAATCGAGAATCTTGTTGTTCGTAGCAAATTGACTGAAAATAAACCGTCTTTCTTGTTCAGCTGAATGGTATATCATTTAAAGTCATTTTAATAAATGAGAACCCAAACCATTGTATTCCAGAATAGTTTTGTAAAACTGTTTTTGACGAAATCATAATTAACCAGAATAATATTCGCATAAATCTTTCTTATACTAGCTAAAATCTGAATGAAATGTATAACCTTATTCTTTATAAATAATGTGAGAGGACTTACCAAACCAACATCATGAGACTATGTTTTGTTTATGAAATTCTCACAAATCCTCTGGCGAGAAATTTTTCGGCGTGCCGTGTAAAACAAGTGAGCGCTTATACATAAATGTCACTAGACACTAACTTTGTTATCTCTATTTTCATTAGTTAATGTATGTATTTATGAGGATGAGGATTTTTCTTGTTGTGATAATGAGAGCTAGAAGAGATAAAAGATTTTTAAGTCCTCACTATTCGAACGTTGAATCACAAATAGTTAGCCACGAGGACAAGACTTCAGAAATGTAAGTTAACCTAAGTTAAAGTAACCTTACAGTGGAGTCGGGCATGGGTCGGGGAATGTACTACACAAATCACACAACTGAAATAGTCTACATATTAATTGTCGAAATATATATAATTCCTTGTAAATTTGTAAATAAATCCCTTCTTATCCACACTCATTTCCCTGTTCAGCAATATAAAAACTTTCCCAAACATATTCCTTCCAGTTGCTACTAAGGCACATACTGATGAATCAATTTTCGTAATTGTTGTAAGGTATGCTTTAGAAGACTCAAAGACTCCTAAATGAAACAAACACAAAGAAGTCTACGGTATAAAATTACACCTAACAAATGACTAACGCACTATGCTGATTTGTTTGTCCTTGTCGATTTAAATTATGAGACAATTATTATAATAAATCGGATTAGTACGAACTTCTCTATATTATTGTGTGTATAAGGCACTAACAAGTTCAAATCTTTGCAGATTTTCTTTATGACCATATAGCAATATTATTCAGCCCATTGCATTGTAGAATGCTTGTGTATGTCGCCCTCACTCCATCGTTGTGTAACGGGATTCGATTTCCGACGCAGACATGGCCTTTCCTTGCCGTGAACTCAGTAGTTACTGATTAGGAAAGGACTTTTACATTCCATGTACCAAGTGCCAACCTATGTATTACTTTGCTTACAAAATTCCATGTATGTTTATGTTAGTATGGTCGACCAAGCTTTGCCACAAATGTCAATTAAATAGAATACTTATTTCTTTTGGTCTAAATGTAACGATCATATTCACCTACTATTACAAAAAATCGGCGCTTTGCCTTTCATCAAAATGCCAATCCCTACGCGCTTACGCGAAAAGCATGAATGTTTGACCATACCTTCATACCTTATGTCAAAACTGAATTAATGCGAGAGCACTTAATTCATTGTGGTCGTAATATCTGAGTTTATATTTGATGTGAGGTGATTCGGCATACGACAGATAGAAATAAAGGATAAAGTAGTTGAAGACCGGTCGATAAGGTTTCTTCGTCATGTCATGTTTACCCTGTCAATTCTCTCCGTGTTCTTTTCTACTCTCCACTTTGAGTCCATTCCATTCATCCATTCCAATTCCAACCAAGTAAGTAAGGGACAAACCGACGATCGAACTCTTCCAAGCTTCTCGTGTCAAGAAACCAAAGCAAAGCTGCTCAATAGGAAAAATGAGCGTAATAGAAAAGAATAGGATAAAGAATGTACAGAGATTTTCAATGCCGTCGTCGTATCGTACAGTTGGATTCACGGATAGAGTCCGTCAACCCCTTGTGTTTGTTCCTCATTGAGTTCACCCCAAACCTCCAAACCCACTCTTCCAAGATTCCACACTGCCATCTCCGACCATTCACTTCAAGCAAGCTTTCATTTCACAGACCCGAAAGTAATTCATTTTAACGCCTAGCTCCGCCAAACGGTTAAAAAGAAAAGTCGTCGTCCACCCGGCACTCGACTCCTGAATGAAGTTGAATTGTGTGCTGTGGGTCGAGGTCGAGGTGCTGTATTGTATGTCTGTAGTAAGTATGTAGTTGAGTCCGCGAAAATCTCACTACAGCACACACACTACACAACTATAATTCTATGGAAAGGAAAGTGGTACAATTTCAAAAAAAAAATGTTTTCTCACAAGGTGTGTAGCAGAACTCAATTTTCTGACACGGCTGAAGTTTTCACGATTAATCAGTTCAAATGTGTTGGCCACAAAGATGGATGAAAGGGTAAGCTGAGGCGAATACAATACAGGGTGTCCCAAATGAATATCCCGAGTTTCAAATTCGGAAAAATACCAGTCACATTTTCAAAAAAACATTGAAATGTCGCAAGGACTTGTCTTTTACAATGTTGACACTTCAAGATTAGTGAAAGGTATAACCGATATAACGACCGTTCTTAATTTTACACTGCCAGGACCTAATAACGTTTTGTTACCATACGACATTTTCGCGGTTCGAAATCGAACCCCAGCTACCCCAATTCGCCGACATTTCATCTTTCTAAGTCATTCCGAAAAACCATTTTTGATATTCATATTTATTTTTTTATTCTTTTATTTATTTTGTTGAAAATCTTTTTTTTTCTATTTTTTTTCTGTTTGATTTTGATTTTTGATAATTTTTAGGTTTGTAAATAAGAAACTCGCATGTCCGATGTATAGGATTTTTCGAATTATAGGAATGCATTATATTCTGCAACGAATGCAGAACATATTTGTACTAAAAAATTAGTAAAAGTATGTTCCGCGTTTGTTGGGTAGTTGAGTACCTAATTCTGGTGATAATGATGTATAATCTTGTCATCTTGTTTAATGAAATAATGCGAGAAAGCATTCCCGGTTTTTGCCGGAAAGTGATCGAAAGTGGCTGGAATTGGTGTCCATAATCGGTGAAGAATGAAGTCGAGGGATCATGTTTGTTTATAAGCCACAGTAAAGGTGTTTCTTCATCTAAAATTTTTAGATGTACCGTACTGGAAAGCGACTCCAGTCTCTTTGAAAATATGATTGCGACGACAGTGGTTTACTGGCAAATATCATTTTATTGGGTGCTTATTTTAAATTTCCTAACCAAATAAAAACCAAATAGCAGACCATGTCCCACTACAAGACAACTACGAGTTTTATTATATTCAAACGTGTGTGTGCCCTTTGTCACACAAAATACGCTCAGCACAATCTTTCTATTTAAAGGTACATGTTGTAATACTGTGACGATTCAGGAAATGTTACTTCACTTTTACTTTCACTAAAGGAACATGACTTCAGACGGGCGGAACGTCATCCCAACCGTTTATTCTGTACAATCCCAACGCTAGAACTCATCCAACTTTTATTTTTTTTAAAATATACCCACATTAGTTGACCTAGCCGCTGAGGCCGAATCAAACATCATCGCGTATTTTTGGGTTGCTTCCCATTTGACCTAGTGACGTACAACGTAGGTACCATCTAGTAGTAGAAAAAACCAGTGGAAAAAACCTCTTTAAAGCAACCACCGGGAGTGCAAGTTCGAGGTTTCGAAACCCAGCACAGCGAGACAGAACGGGCCAACCATACCATCATGCTGCATTGGACTTGCTTCCAATTTTTAATTAAGGACAAAACATATTCACAAGTCCGAAATCCTAAACGTTCCATGTTTTCTTTTATTCTTCTTTTCACGTAAATATTGTACTTGTTAAGATAACGAATGTGGGAAAATGATATCCAATCCGCAGTTAATCTCATCAACACGGTGTGAAAATCATAAAACATTCGTAGTCTGTAAATTAAAACCTTTTGAAAATTCCATTAAAAATTTTAAAATATGTTTGTCAGTTTATTTCAAGTCTTTGAATGTTCGGCTCCTGACAGAGAGAGTTCTCCGAGTCTTACATATTATAGGTACAACAATTTATTCACAGTCGAGTACAAACAATTCCAACAATAACGAACCCTGTACAACTATTCACTACAATTAATTTATTATTTGGTTTACATTTCAACAAATCCGGTTAATTAATAATAATATAAATCCTCAAGTAAAGTTAACTAGTGTATGTAGTCTCTCTATACTGTCCTCCAACCAATGAGATAAATCACATGTACGTTACTGTACCATGTAACTATCCTCTAGTCGATCGGAACAGCGTCTCGAAATCTTTGGCTTTCCTTTCACTGTACGCGTGTCAAGAAATTGTCACACATGTTGACAAATCTCCTACTCACCATTTTAACCACTAATTCTCCGCACACAAAAGAGTATCGGGAGGAGTGGGAAGGAAATAAAAGAGTGCAACAGTCAATCTAAGACATTCAAATCCATCAAAATCATACACACAAAATCACACAACAGTGACGACAAATTGAACGCACCTCGTTCGACAAATAATAAGGTTTAAATGCAATGCATTCAAATAGCAGGACGCAAAAAAAATCTCCGGTAACACCTAAACCGCATTCAGCCCAAAGTCAGTGATCGTAGTAGGTGTGAGAAAAGCTGAGGGAAAAAATCGATTGGCCACCAAGCATTTAACCCTTCCATGCATACTTTTGCAATCTCCCACGGAGTATTACCGCAGAGGAATTGGCGATTATTTACATAACGTACAAATCAAACCATATCAAGAGAGAGAGAGATCACATCACAATAAATAAATAAATAACTACAATACGAGACGAACGAGTGGATCTGCCATGCAAAGTGTGTGGACATTTGCAACACACTTGCATCATTATCATTACATTATTACAGTCTACCACACAGTTGAACATCAACCCACTTCATTCTGATTAAAGATTTACTGCCAACAAAATATGTACAATGTGCATTCTTGCGATTAAACGCCCCAAGCCTGCACATTTTTGCAAACTTTAAGTGCGCGGATCTAGAATTAGTGTTTAGGATATGTACAAAACAATGCATCACATACATTGTCATTGTTTTACAAAAACGTTCACGTATACATACAGCCGTTTATGGTACAGCGTACAACCCTTACTTCTACTTTTAAATATAAGACGAGCTACGCACAATACAATAATTAATGAAATTCAACATGTCGAGTTGTCAAAACAATTAAGCGTACGATTTGATTCATGTTTCAGTAAGGCAAGAGGCAATTTGTAGTTTTTAGTCATCGTTACCCCTCTAAAATCGGACTGTACAATATGTATAACGTAACTTCATTGTACTCTTGCAATCCTTCTCTATCGCCGAGATAAAGTTCAATCAAATAAAAATACTACATTGTAGTTCATTTCCAAACGTGCTCTTGTGGTTTGCTTAAAAAAGCGACCAAACACTGCCTTACATCTACAGACCGAGTCCAACACCATAAAAAATGTTGAATTCCAAAATTCCATTCTGAAATATCCAACACCAACGACACAACTATTTTTTATACGAGTAAGAACATAAGCAATGCACAGTCACCTGTTCCCTCTTTAATTACAATATTCTAATAAATATTTGTCCGTGGTCGACCTGATGAAACACATTGATACTCGCACATTCCTTACAATCTAATGAACCCCGTGTGCCAACATCTTACAAACAAAAAATGCACCCTTCATATGTAATCTTACCCAAATCCACGCGGCCAGACTTAGTCAGAGAATTGTGTGTTGAAAGGAGGGAATTGGTCAATTTCACAATCATTTCTTGGCAAAACGTACATCCGTAGCGGGAACGAAAAACACGTTCGAACGAGATTTCAGTAAATGCAAATTGGCGGAGAGAATTGTGGTTCTGACGTTTTTAATTTACGCGCTGGTTCGTAATATCGCCCCATAATATCGCAAAGGAATTTAATCGAGGGCTTTAGACGCCCGTAATTGTAGTGGGAGGCGGAGTGGAGCGGCGAGCGGTAGGGTTAATGGCAGAAGGGTTAGCCGGAGAAGGAGGAGAGGTCAGAGTTCGGCCCAGGTCAGACGCCCCAGCCGTCGTCACAATCACATTATTATTATTAATGCTATTAGCTGCCGAGGCCAGGAGCCCAGCCGCCACTTTTTCCAAATTTTCCATTTTTCTCAAATCTACTTTTTTGTCACCACTATTGGGGCTGTTGAGCCCCTGCCCCTGCGAAGGGCTCTCGCTTCGACTTCTCGACACGAAAGTCGGGCTAGCGATTGAGAGTGACCTGGGGGGTAAGGGCTGGGCAATGCTATCCGTACTGATTTTGAGTACTTCGGGGGGAATATGAGGGCTTTCCGGTTTTGACGCCGGGGAGACCGTTATGGGGGTCATTTCTACGGGTTGATTACATAAATGAATTTCAATTAACGGTAGAGTGTTGAGTTGCTCGGCCGGTTCCAATTTTATTTGTAGTGGGCTAAGAATCAGAGCAGGAGGAGTTGGGGGGCTGCTGACTGCCGTTACAGTTACAGGAACTGCCGAAATCTCATTCGGTCCGGGTTCTTGCATTTTTTGTCGACTTTCCAACTTCACTTTCGAATTGACCGGATCTTCCACTGTTGTCTCTGACGAACATACACGAGTTTGTTTTAGTGATTCTTCGATTTCAGACTGAATCTCAATTGCCTTCTCCTCTCCACTTGTATTAATTTCAGATGGAATAGAAATCTCTTCTCTTGTTAAACCACCCTCTTTATTCTCGACTTGGGCGACGTCTAGAGACAGTTGACACTCTCCCTCATCCTCGTCTTCAGTGGTGACCTCTTCTTCCTGGCTGTCGTCGTCGGCTATTTCTCTACGACCTCCGTCCTCCTCGTCCATTTTCAAATTGTTTTCTCCCCGAGTTGTGGTGGAGGAGATTAGTTCACTTTCACTCATCCCTATGGTGTGGGAACTTTTTTCACACGTTCCCTTGGACATTGACTCTGTCCTATCTCGCTCCATACAACTTTCCACGATTTGAACGCTATCACTTTCGCTTCCTTTCTTTTCTTCAGTTTCGATGGGTTGGATTTGGACTGGAAGAGCAACGGTGGCATTGCCAGTACAAGGAACTTTCTCCAATTTCACTTCGGGTAAAGGAATAACCGCCAACGGTATTTCCACTTTTCCGATTTCCTCTTCCAGCCTTGAATGAATTTTAGTAGTGTCATCTAAGGTCCCGGCCGAATCACCGCCAAGCGTCAGCGAAACAGTTCTTTCTCCCAACTTTTCATCATTTCCGCTTGGTTTCTGATAGTGTTTCAATCCCATGACTTCAATTTTTTGTGAATGTAGAGTCGAAGGAATAAGAACCAAGGACGACGCATCATTCTGCCGCTCTTGCTGCTCCTCTTCTCCCAATCCTTCTCTCTCTGGCTCTTTGTCTTTTTCTTCCACTTTCCCTTCTTGGTTTTCCTCATGGGAATGTACAACCGCGTCCTCGCTTTCCTTCATCATTGCGTTGGGCTCAACGACCGAAGAGGACGAGGACAATGACAACGCGGGTGGTGAGCGCAATAGTGGCTGCAATGGTAATGGGTTAGGTTTGGAAATGACGTTGAGTGAATCGTCGACTGTTGTGCCGGCGACCGGTGACGATGGATTTTCTTCACAACACACCACAACTGCCGAAGACTTAACCTTCAGTCCATTCTCGTCGTCTGACGTCTTGGTCGTCTTGGTAGAGTCAACAAACCCAGTGCTGAAAGTCTTGGAATGACTGATTTGTCGACATGCGAAGATTTGCGAAGGGTTAGGAATGTGTCGAACGCCCAGGTTTTGTTGGCCAGCTCCTTGCTGGCAGGTATGAGTTTGGGCTACGACAACGGGTTCTCGTGGGTATAATCCAAGTGCAACGCCAAGGTCTCCCAATTCCGAAATCACACTTCTCGAATTCGCTTCACTCTTTCCTCCTGGACTGGTTCCAGGTTTTGAAAAAGGCTCCGGCGAGGGCGCCAGTGAGGTCAATTTATACCCGGTTGACGCACTCACACTACTAACCAAGGTCGTTGACGTACTAGCACTACTACCTGTACCACTATGAACAATTACTTTACCACTAGCACATTTACTCGAGTCAATTAAAAGTCTAGGGCTGGGATTTGAATTCGCAGAAATCTCAATGGTCGGCGTAGGTGGAATACTGTTGAGGAACTTGGCCAAACTGCGGCCACTGGTAATCATCGCATTTGTGTCTGCACTGACGGTCGTAGATTTTGTTGCCGGAAGGAAATTTGAGATTTTCATTGAGTTAGGAATCGCGTTTTTGACGAAGCAGGACTGTGCTTTAGTGATCGGGATGATGGATGAAGGGGCTGTGAAGGTGTGATAGTGAGGGGTGGCGAGAACCCCGTTTAATTTTGTGGGGCGTATGAGTCCTCCTGGGCTTGATGAAAATGTTGAATTCACGGGTGATTTGGTTGACTGACTAGACGGGTTATGAACACTCACGCTATTCTTACTAGTCATTGAGAGCGTAGGGAAACGTAACAGGCTTTTACTCACTGGACTCATTTTAGACGTAATGGTAGGAGTTTTTAGAGGTGCTGATGGTGAGAATCCGCTGGTGGTTAGAGGTTGTAGAAATGGGTTGGTTAGAGGTGGACTCAATGAGTTACTGGTGACTGCTAGGGCTCTCCCTCCCACTCCACCCGGCGTCAAATTTGAGAAAAATGAAGGGGTCTGATTTTCCGGTTTCAATTGTGGAGGACTCATTAAATTCATGTTCATGTGATGGCTAGAGAAGTGTTGGGCTAACGCGTGAGTGAAGGGTGGTGTAGGAGGGGACGGCTGACCCACTGGGGGGTAATAACCACCCGCCGCCACTAAGCTGTTGATGGAATGTTGAGCTCCTGCTGATCCGCCATTCCCGCCCATTTTCTTAACCCGCGCAGCCGCAATCGATAATGTCATTAGGTTTCCCAATGGGTCGGATGTCCCTGTTACCACCGCCATAGGGTTCACAATCGGTGGTGACCCCCCTTGCCTTATACTCCGACCACCAGCACCAGTCGACGACCCATTCATAGACTTTGACCTCATCATGACCCGTTGACGCTGCTGCGCCTCCTCCGCATTATGCTGATGTTGTTTTTGGGCCGAATTCTGTGCAATCGTTAGAATCGTTTGCGTGTGTGCTTGTTGTGATTGGGATTTATTGTTTCCAGATTGACCGGTTTTTGATGAGCTACCGTGACCGTGGCCGTGACCCTTGCCAATTTTATGGTATGGAGAGTGCGGTGGAGATTGTCCTTTAGTATGACCCTCACCAGAGGCCGCTGGGGAAGGGGTAGAGCGAGATGACTTCCCGGACAAGTCCAGCGGACTGTCTACGTCTGGATTCATTTTATCTCGCTTTCGCTCACTGGCGCCAGAGTCAGCGGTTGATGATTTATCCGCCGCTCCTTTGCTATTATTCCTCCCTGGGAAAGAGGTGGACTCAAAAGGCCTCTTAATTTTAGCTTTGACGGGAACAGGTGAGAATGTGGGCTTTGACTGGTTTTGATGTTGAGGGTGCTGGGGTGGTGGTGAAGGAGTTCTCCTCACAAGCGCTGTCGACGTCATTTCTCCAATTTCCTTCCTTGTCGCTGTTCTCCCTGCACTACCACTGTTGGCTGAACTCTTTTCTGAACCCGCTCTAAATGAAAAACTATCACCCGGAAATGAAAGTGAAATCGGATTATTGCCACCACCCTGTTGCGGCTGTTGAGAGACGCGGTGATTTGAATGTTTTTCATTTATTTTTATATTTAGGCTGCTCGTTAACGCGGGATGACTGGCGCCACTTTCAAAAACCTTCACCTGTTGACCTGATTTCCCGATCAGATTCGACTGATGCGGAAGAATCGAGACGCCTGGGATTTTCGGCAAACCACTACTCAAACTGACAGTTAGTTTTTGCTTCGTCATCGTCACCGTATCATTTCGTACAGATCCACCAGTCTTGACACTAGCGTTAGAATTACCGCTGACAGCCGGACTAGGACTAATGCTGATATCCAACCCCTTCAATTTTTTCCCACTCTGTACTTCGAAGACTTTTGTCGGACAATTTGACTGGGTTGAAGATGATGACTTTGGGCTGTCGCAGTAAATCTTTGTAATCTCCATGCTCCCCGGCCCATTGAACTGCCGATGGCTGCGGCATTGGATGCTTTTCTCTATGGATTTGATGCCCGAGCTGGCACTACTACTAATTCCTGTCGTCCCAGCACTACTGTACCCGCCGGAACCTTCTGAACTAGAACCGCCAGATTTTGCTGAAGGTGGCGGGACTTCCGTAACCGTAATTTCATGAAGTGATTTGTTTGTTATTGGGTGGGTGAACGTGTGAGGGTTCCCTGGGCCGGAAACCATTTCACTATTTTTCATATTTGACAACCTAGACGGTGTTAATAGTTTACCACCACCATCTGTGGAGCCTCCTGCCCCCGGAGGATTGACAGGGGTAAGGGTGACTGACTTTGGGACTTGGATGTGAACTGAATCGGGGATATGGGGATTAGGGTGGGCGGCTGCGGGAGATGCGATAGGTTGGTGGTCAACGGCCCCCGCCACTTTGGAAGCCAACGAAGGCCTCCCCGGTCTACGCTGCTTCTCTGACATTGTCAACGCGGATGGTACAGATTTTGACGCAGAATTAGTATTAAAAGTCGAGACATGGGCCGAGGAGCCAGAGCCCCTTCGCTCAATTACTTTCGACACGGAAATAGAATTATTGGCCTTGACGTTAACAGTGGGAGTAGCTGACGGCGTCCCACTAATACTTAACCGCTGTGTCAACCCAAGAATTCCAGACGCTGCATTTTTCCCGCCGCTATTCACTACCGGCCCCTTATTTACATTACTCCCAACGTCTGAAGTCGTCGTACCGCTCGCCATTAGTTTAACCTTTCCCTTTTCTTTGCCATTGCCTGGATTACCAGTTTCACTTTTACCAATAACCGCTACTACGGCAGATGGACTCCGTTTACTATGCTTCCCCGGCTTCACACTAATCGTCTGACTCTGACTTGGATTTGGGTGTGCATTGTACTTGTACCTTTCCCTTTCCCTATCTCTCCCCTTTTCTCTCTCCTTCTCTCTATCCTTATCCTTACTTTTACCGCTCCTTCGCCTTTTCTTGTCCTTGCGATGGTGGTGATGGTGACGATGGTGGTGATGAGAAGACTTGACCTCAGCGATAGCGCTAAGGGGGAGCAAAATCTTGAGGGGTGAGGTGGGTGAGGATGCGGAGGAACATGAGGAGGAGGAGGCTGAGGATGGTGAAAATTTCGAGGTCATCGATAAACCCAGCGGAGACGTCGTGATTCTTAGATTCAACTGACTCGTGCGGCTCTGGGTTTCTTTCACTTCAATGGCAGACTTTGGGGACTCCCCCCCAGTACGGATTCTGCGACCTTTGGGGGTTGATGACAAGGAGAGGGGATCAGGATCCTCTCCGGTCGCTGCCCCGTTCGATTTCTTCCCTTGACTCTTTGAAGTATTGTTCTTCGTCGAAGTACTAGAGGAGGTCGTGTTTGTAGATGACCCGCTGTCCCCAAATCTAGAGAGCTTGGAAGCGGAAGGACCAGTAGGCAACATGGAAGACCTTGTCCCAGATCTACCCTCATCATCATCCTCCGGCTTATCCTCGTCATCCATGATTGATGACGGATTTGCGCGTTTCGTCCCGGGTCGGACTGAACCGGTTTTTAGAACGGGACGGTCGAAAATCCGATAGTGAAAGCACATGGGTTCACCCTGGATTCGGGAAAAATAAAAATTCAAGTAATTAGCAAAAAAGTGGTAGGAAAGTACATTGTATCTTTGTAAGGTCAAATTTTCCGGGATTACATAATCCAACATTTTGCGCACGTCCCTTCACATTCTCACCTGGTCATTCCTCTAAATGAGGTTGACTCCATGCAGTCTAGCTCTCAGTCACTGACCAAGTGCCCCAAGGCATTCCCACGTCCGCTCTTTCCCCAAGCAAAATCCAAATCGCGCAGACACAGCCATACAATGGATGTATGGATAGATTATCTCTATCCATAAAACCCAGTCAAACTTTACATATAGAATTCCTACAAAATCTGTCATCCTATTAATAACCCATTGTTCTCAAGGGTATAAAAGGAACTCATGTCCCTTGCTTCTGTTGGTTCTCATTCAGTCTTATTTCTCCTGTTAAGCTCAAACAAGCTCTCCAGGATTTCTTTCCTTCAGTGGAAATTAGTTTAAGTTTAACGTAACGTTAATACTAAGAGAATAAAGTGTCTCATCAGTGCCCCGGGATTCCTAGCAAGTTTCTCTGTAGGAGCTGATGAGTTCCTGTATTCTCTTCACAGTTCCCATTCTCTGCTTGAGTTCCCGGACTAACTTCAAAGCTCTAATAGCTCTTCCAAATTTCTTTCGTCCACTAAAAACTACTAGTATAAAATAACTTAACGTAAAACTAAAAACTACTTCTAAAAATCCGGAGTTCGTCTCAGTTCGCCCAGGATTTCTTGGACACGTCATTTTGCTGCCTTTTGCTGTCTTTTGCTGTCAGTCATCCCAGGATTCCACGCTAACGTCGTAACGTAGGTCAAATTTCCTTACCACTAGGAGTCTACTGGTTTCTTTCCTTTTGTTTGCCCGCGTACAGTGGATTGCGGGTCTAGAGTAGGCTGAATCCACTCGTAGTGGTCGTAACTTGGGTTAGTTACTGGGACAACTCAGTAGTCCTACTTCCTTGTCCATTATTCGTGTTTGAGGACATTTCGGGTTTCAGCTCCAGCGTGAGGTGACCCTATAACGTTGGTGTAAAGGTTTTTAGCCTTGCCGTGCCAACTTGTAGTGGAATTAGGGCATTTATGTCCGAAATCCGCGTACCGTTGGCATTGTGGGGTTCGAGACTTGTTAAAGTCAAGTCCTCTCGGTATTCCCAAATTGCCCCTATGCTCTGAGACACTACGGGGTATCCCACATAATGGTATTTTGATACCAGAAGCCAGTAATTTTGGGGAAATTACCCAAAAACGGCGTAAGCTCTCGCAATTTTTTCCAGAAGTGCAAAGCACTTGCGAGTTTCAAGGATAACGGGGGTGGGGTGAAGTGAGACTGGTCCATAATTAGGAAAATTATTACCCGAAGTCGGCCGAAGGCCCTGGCGGTTTTTTTTAAGTGTGCTTTACACTTAGCCATTAGCATTTATTAGTTTGGGGCGAATAGAGATTAGTTCAGAGTAGTATTGTATCATTACATTCTCCCACACTGAAAGAGTGTAATATATTGAGCTTTCAAACATTATAACTTGTGTTGACTTTTGCATCAAGGATTTATTCGGGGCGACTCGCTCATGCACTTTTAGCTAGTCAGTACTGTGTGTCTCTTGATTCGCGTGCTGACCACAGTCTGGGTTTTACCCCAGAGATTTTAGCTAGCGTAATACAACTGGCTTTTAGTTAGGCGTCC
>JAQGCA010001106.1:0-19779 GCA_034698945.1 Protaphorura quadriocellata
GCCACCCATGTTAAATGTCCTATAGCCACCCATGTTAAACGCCCTATAGCCACCCATGTTAAATGCCCTATAGCCACACATATTAAATGTCCCATAGCCACCCATGTTAAATGTCCTATAGCCACCCATGTTAAATCTCTAATAGCCAGCAATGTTGAATGCCCGATAGCCAACCATGTTAAATGCCCTATAGCCACCCCCCATGTATTTCCCCTTTACACGTGAGACAATACGATAGGGTCATTTTATATTCCCCATTGGCCATTGAAATCACGTTACCATTAACACGTTACCATCGCCTCATGCTTCCAGTCGTATGCGATAACATACTTAATGTTGAAGAGATATCGCCTCCATTTACTACTTCCTATCATCCTCTTCTCTTAACGTTATGTGGTCATCCCCATCATTTTCTCTATCTCTCTACAGCAGGTGGTCAGATTTCTCATTTTCCCCATCTCTCTCCATCAGGTGGTCAGATTTCTCATTTACCTAGTCTATAACCACTCAACCTCAATCTTCCTACCACTCACTACACCCTACCAACTACTCCTCACACCGTCTCAACCACACTCTTCAACCTTCGAACTACTCTCCACAAGCTCCTATCTATCGAGCTGCTCCATCTCAACCACTCCCATAACACTTTTTCCACGGGCTGTTACCCAGTCGCGACTGTTTATTGTTATTATTATTTGGAAAATTCGGTGTATTGGCATTGGTATTATTTGAGATATGAGTGACGATTGAAAAATCGTCGAAGTCAATTTAGAAAATTAGAGGCTCAGAGGAAATTATACAAAGGAAGTTGAAGTCCATAGTTACTCGCTACCGGTTTATGAGAGAAGTGTAACAATCTACTCAGATTTTAAAAATATCGTAGAGTCCAGTTTTATCGTATCATCACAGCGAAGCAGTAAGGGAGACTCGGGTGTCAACCGTAGGCTTCGTGTATTTTGGTACAACCGTGGGGCGTGGAATTGATTGCTTAGGGTGATTGATTTAGAGTAGCATCAGAAATTAGAGTTTTTATTCAGAAAGGAATTTTTAATAACTTGCACAAGTGTGCAAATTATAGCAAATTAACGAAACGAAGTTTTAGTAGAGTTCAACCATTTCAACCCCCCCACAAGTCTATATTAAAACAGGTCAAACGAAATGAGCAAAATATCAATAATGAAATACTATCATCCATGAAATGCTCGCGTGACTTCCGTAAATTCTGGCAAGAAGTGTGAAAGGAGGATGTTGGACAGGGTGACATCTCTGTTCTGCTAAGTGGTGTAACTGATCATAAAGTATCGCCGAGTGCGGAAGGTCACACTATCGTAATTTTTTCTTCGACATTTCTGTTAGCTTGATGGTCACCGAACTCAAGGACTCTCAACACGACTGTGAGTCTGCACTGAAAGTACAGTCGCTCCACTCCCTGACGATTGTACGCAGCACAAATATTTATTTATCAACTGTTCAACTCACTCAAAACCAATTTTAAATAATTCTGTACTCAACATACCGGACTTATTAATATTTATAATATCCATATTTTGGACCTAAAGCGCGACGAAAGGTATTAACCGAAACGCGTTGCTGTCGCAAAATAAAACCAGCGAACAAAAATTGATTGACCACCATCACCATCCATTTATTCATTGCATCGGATTTGGTTAGATTCGTAGAGACTCTGAACTCCGGTTCTGTTCTTCTCTCACAATTTACAGCCAGTGATTTTGCAACAGTAGTGAGAGAGAGAAACTTAACAAAGCAGCTGGTCCAGATCACATTAGATCTGAACATTTCAAATTCGCCGATCGTAGTTTAATTGTTGTATTAGTTGCGATAATTAATTTGATGATATCTCAATCCTGTATTCCTGAATCCCTTTTTGACATAAAAATTGTTCCGATTTTAAAGAAGCCCGTATGCGACATTATTTTCTGTAGACGGACGACCAGCCCCGTTCTAACATATACATTTCGAATGGCAACGTTGTGCCACTCGCTTCTATAGTACATTTAGAATGTTACTCACAGGAGAAGAGAAAGGCAGCTTATTTTGGACTGCAAGATACAATTGCCACAGCAGCACAGTGGCAAGGGGTTTGGACACACTGATAGGGCGGAGTGCGTTCGTTTTTTGCATGGCGCAAATTTTTTTGCAAATTTTAACATCAAATTTCCTCCCGAATTTCAATTCCTTTAGGTTAGGTTAGGTTAAAAACTCCTACTAGAGATTGCTCACGCTTAACCTAAATAAAATTGCATAAAATAACCTAAATAGTTGAATTTCAATTAAATTACGCGAGGTACAAATGCGGAATGCCAAAAAAGGTTTTTTGCATTTAGCGTTTGTTCCTCGCGTTCGTTCGTTCCTCTGTCTGGGCTGTCTGTCTGTCCGACCCTAGATTCCCCACACACACCTCTTATAAACTTGCATGAACTTGCTATAAAGATGCAAAGTAAATAGTGCTGACACTATAACCTAATGAAATACCCAACGTTAAAGAGATTTCGTCTCCAAGAGATGGGACTCCCAACGTTAAAGAGATGTCGCCTCCAAGGGAGGGGACTCCTAGTCTTAAAGACATGTCGCCTCCAAGAGATGGGAGTCCTAACGTCAAAGAGATGTCGCCTCCAAGAGATACAATGTCTAACGTTAAAGAGATATCGCACTCTGTAGCAGAGTGCGATATCTCTTTAACGTTAGACTCTACCACTCAGTAATTGCTCAACTCTCTACCACTCTCTACAACCTCCATGCCATGCTCTGAAACCGATCTACCACTCGCCACAACACATCTACCACTCTCCACAGCCCATCTACCACTATACACAACCTCTCCACCACTGAAATATTCTACGGGCTGTCACCCAGGCGCGACTGTTTATTACGTGTTGCATAAGCAAGGCAATATGTGAATGTGTTGTCCGTCCGTCCGTCCACACTTTTCATGCAGTAAATGTTGACGAATTTGAACGAATTTTACAGGATAGGTACACAAGCTATCAAGACACAGCAAGTGTTAATATGACCTCCCCAGGTGACCTTTGACCCAGGTCACCCGAGGTCAAATTTTCAAAGATGCGCAGAATGGTCTGAAACGTGCGTAAATGGAATAAAAAGTGGGTGTCAGTGGGAGACCTCGATACAGGTCACATGCAGTAAATGTTGACGGATTTCGGTGGAATTCTCAGGGTAAGTACACAAGCTCACAACAATTACCAAGTGTTAATATGACCTCTCCAGGTTACCTTTGACCCAGGTTACCAGAGGTCAAATTTTCAAAGTGGCTCTCAGAATGGTCTAAAACGCGCATAAATGCAATAAAAAGTAAAGCAATCTAGATATACGCAGTATCTATGTCTTGATTCGCCACACATATCTACTCGGTCTTACAGAGCGTTTATTTTTAAATCGAGTTTAGAGTTTCGCGTGAGCTGATGACATTGTTGAAGGTTTGGGGGAAAGTTCTTTCAGTAAAAAAGATGTTTGGGCGAGATCGGATAAAATCACATTACAGAGTTCCCTCGTAAGCGTCGAGAATTAAGAGTGAGGGGGTTTCAAGATGCGACAGTATTATTATCATTTAAATTAAAAAGCTATCTCTTTTTCCCTCGATAAATATTTGAATAGAATCTATGCTTTAAAATTTAAGACCGACCCAGATGTCACATGCGGACTGTATGGACTTATTTGTTCCAAACGATAGACTCGAAGTTACTAATTAAACTAATTAGATTGCCTATGTGCATCTCATCGGATAGTCAAAATTAAAAAAGGTTAAGCCGACCTGGGCTAAAGCGCCCCACTATTTGAACTGTCCTGATATACATAATCCGCCATTTGGGCATAGCTTCCGAGGTTGCTCCTGTAGTTAAGCGGCTTGGCCGTTTTAGCAGAACTGCTCACGGTTAGCTGGAACCCTGTGAATATCTACAAATATGTGCCAACCGACTTGCTTTTCTGTGCTAATTCGACCCTACATCCTCTAAAATTACTAATACGATCCTGCATTTGGTTGGCAGGCACCAAATTCTGGTCACGTGTTCATGCAGTCTATATATGTGAGGTGTTAGCACATTAGCCTATAATGGAGAAGCGTGTCAGCCGGGATGTACTTAGATTTGTCAGATAAACGATTCCTTATGGTGTCAGTCTAGATTTAGAACTACACAGCAATTCGGGCGTATCTTATGGCGCATGAAGTTATTTTATTATTACTCTTAAGAATAGTTACGTTATTCCTAAAAGCTCATTCCATTAACTAATAGAATGTATTAAACACGCCTAAGCCATTGATTGATTGATTGATTGATATGTGTTTATTTGAGTCATTAATTCCATACTTCACACAATATAATTCTATAATCACATTGACTCATCAGTGAGTGTCATTAATTCCGACTTTAACATGTGTCTTACCGGGCAAAGAAGTCTAATTTTGTATATAAAAACATTTGAAAAATCAAAAGTACTAAATAAATGTCCAGAAGAGCGGCGCTTGAGGACCAGTACAGGCGTTGTTATTGTGTCAAAAAACGGGAGGGAACAGAGAGAAATTAAAATTCTTAATTTAAAATCTCGACAATAAGTGTAAATGCCGGGATTTAAGAATACAATCAGACTACGATATTATGTTTTAGGGTGACTAATATGTATTGTCTCCGACCGATCTCATGAGCCACAACATTTACAAGTCAATTCAATTCAATTTATTCATATGCGACACCCTTACAAGAGACAGGAGGGAGACAGGTTGCACCTAATTCTCTGGTGGATAAACATTACTTGCCTAACAAAAACCATAGAATTGTACTAATAATTTTAACGAAATTAACGCGAATAATACATAAGCACTTACGTTGTCGACTGGCCCAAATGTAAGCTGAGTCCTACATAATTAAGTTTAAACCTTGGTGAACTAATTTAGCACAAATATGAAAAACAAATGCACGAAGAGCAAACACAGTTTCTGATAATAAAAGTTAAGTTGAAGATTAAAAAGGTCGTAAATGAATTCAAAAATTTATTTTTTATAAATATAAATTTTCGCATTGGGTTAGCAGGTAAATTTAACACGGTTTACCGTAATTGCAACTTCTTGCGAGTTATACATACTAAAATGCCTGTCTTACAAATCCGAGTGAGCGTTTCGTATTTTAGATTTCGGTAGAGCACACAGTAGACAGTAGAATACCTGCTTGGAAAGTTCTTCTCAGATGGGATCTAAAGCAAAATCTGAAGCCATCTAAAATCGCGTTAGTTTGGCAACGCACAGTGGAAATTTTTCCTGTTTTCATCACCTTCTTCATAGTCTTTAGCCTGAAAAGCCGTTATAACTTGAGAGTTTACAACCATAAATCTAAACGTTTGGGCAAGTCGATTTTCCCTGATGGTAATTTAACTTTTCCTGTACACACGCGTGAAGGAAATGGACTTGCTCAGAAATTGTTGGTCCTTGGCTTCCATTCTTCAGGAAACGCATGCCAATGTGGTAGAGAATTTCATTTTTCTAGTTTTTTAACAGTTATTCATCGTGAAGAAATTGAAAGCACTGGTGCCGAACGGAGAAAGTTATTATCCGCCGTCCGCTGCGCGCATTCACACGGAGCTGTAACATTTTACGTCAAATCACGCATGAGCTGATCGTTCCAACAAAGTTCAAATATGTCAGTTGATTCTGATTGTACCTATAATTGGGGTGCCGGAGATACGAGAAGAGCAATACATAATGGTCACCCTGTACTTGTAAACGATAGTGGATATACTAAAACATGTTATTCAAACGAGTCGATGACCTGTTATTCCGAAAAATTGTTTTTCTCCATGCCTTATTCGGATCAGAAAACAGCTGACCAGGAAGTACCAGCACCATTATCAGTACCAAGTGGCACATAAACATATATTTGCGAAAATTGTTGACTTCCCGGTTCGTTTGGTTGAACTTCCTGAAGCAAACCTTTTAGTTCAACGTAGCCGTAAACCTGACAACTTTTTGGTTTCCCCGTAATTATCATTGCGTGAACAATTTCGTTACTGTGGATCCTGAATTAACAGTGCTCTGTACTTCCGTTCCGCGTTTTAATAATATTGAACACTTTAGATTGATACAATTTTATTTACTTTAATTTTTACTACATTTTTATTCAATTAAATTTAATTACGATTATTTATACCGAATATTTTTATTTGATAAGTAGTGGTGTTGAGTGAACTGACATCTACACATATATTTAGTACATTACATCTACATATACATTAAGTTACGGAATATCAAAATGATATTAATAATTCCAACATACTTGGGTAATTACAATATAATAATTTAATACAATATAATAATTTAATACAATATAATAATTTAATACAATATAATATAACACAATAGTATAAAATAAAATCTAATAATATTTTGGTTCAACATTTTCATTTCATTTTTGTATATGTTTTCTTTCAGCCCTGCTTTTAGTGGCCAATTTAGTCTCCGGAGATGAAACTACATCAGTGAGTATTATTTTAATTATTTCTTTCCTCGAGCATACTGGCATGCTTTACGACGGTGAAATTCCAATTTACCCCGCCCTGAAATACAGTTTTCACAGAGTCTCAGCTTTATAGCTGTACTAATTAGGGCCATGACGTTTAACGGGAAATAATTTTCTCTTCAGTCATAAAAATAAATTAAAATCAGGCTTCATATGTGCGATAAAAAAGCGTTTCCTATTTATTGCTCAGAAACTAGATGCTTGGTGACTAGCTTTATATGAAACTAGACCAATTCCCAAATCCACCAAAATACTCATAAAACATTCCGAAATGAAAAGCGTTGTGTGTTTTGAGTGGCTGGTCAGGAAAGTCACACAATTCTCAGTTTTTCTCAAAGGCTTCCTATTTGGGAACTGACGATGAGAAAGCTTTTTTTTAGCACTTTCGGAATCTCGTGCCTCCCCTGCATGCGCAGGACCGACTGCATAAATCCGGAAGCCTGAGTTGACTACTCGGGTAAAATATCTACAAATAAAACAATGCATTGATTCAATTAGTGAATCAGAATTGAAGAAATTGTTTGACTGATTAGTCGTGACTGGTGTCGGCTAGACACAGCCGCTGTCTGTTGTACAATCAATTTCAAAGAAACTGAGATTACCACGATGAAATTGGCGGATCACTTTCCAAGCAACCACATGTGCTCAACGGCCACAATCGTGTTAACCGGTCACGTTTTTCAATGCGGAAACTACCATAACCATTTCTATTAGATATAGTATATCTACATCTATCAGAATTGGAGTAAAACCTGTCCAAGTGACCAGCTTTACCGGGAGACAACCATAGGGTTAATCCTTTGATCAAATATTTCTGTTCAACATGGAAATAACAATTTCTAAGTCACCAAATTGTATAATTGAAGAGAAACGTCTTCAAGCGATCACCTTTGCGGAGCGACCTGCAAGTGTTAGAACTGCGGTCCGATAGCTCTGCTCATTATGGAAATCACGATATCTAGTGCACCACGGGATAATTTTTGAGGTCACGATTACATTAAACGTAATAAAAGGAGGTGCAATCACGACCGCCACGTGTACTTAGAGGCCACCATAGTGCCAGTAGGTTTTCAGGGTATACGTGCAGCCATGTGTACTTTACTTGATCCCGAGGATAAATACACGAAAGTTGAATGTAGCAAAACCTAAATCACCAATTTCTTATTGGCACCTTTTGTGAAACCTTCGCAGTTGTGGCAACCAATCAAAGCAACGGGTATTCGTACTTTAGCAGATATTTGCAAAAGTGCTAAACGTTATCCAGCTACTATATTCATGACCAAATCTCTGTCCATATATCCATCCCTAAAAAACACTGCACAGCCAAAACCGCTGAACCGAATGAAATAATTTTTATATTGGCAGATCAGAAATTCAATTATCTGAGTCTGTGAAGATTTTCAATTTTTTTTTTTCAAAATTTGAACTTTTTTTGAATTTAAATACGGTAGAACAGAAGCAGCACATGCTCACCTATGTTGGAGTGAAATTATTTTTCGAGAATGAGAATTTCACGGGAAAGTTTGAACAAACATTGTTCACTGTTGACAACCAACAAAAATACATTTGTCTTGACTCTAAATTTTGGTTTTCAAACTTCGCGCGCTTTCACCCGATTGGTTTTTGCGTGAACACAAGGATTGACCTTACAGGGTGTATCAAAAGAAGTTTTTTCATAAAACCGAGATTTGACTCGGAAATTCACTAATACGGAGTAGCAGGTTATGAAATGCACTTACAACACACTGTTTCATGAATTAGACCCTACAGGGTGTTTCAAAAGTTTTGCTAATTTTTTTTATTTAAAAATTGAGTGAAGGCGAAGTCTGAGTTGTATTAAGTAGGTTTTCGGTAAATGTGAAATATACATTTTGATGTTAATTTTTTGAGTAAATTTGACAAAATGGTTAGTAAATTGGGCCGGGCGGGGCCCGGCCGAGAGTATTTCGTGGGGTTGCTTAGCAACAGAATGTAGTTAAAGTGTTTTGATGCCGATTTTTTTTGGGAAATCCCCGTAATATATTTTATTCGGTTCCTTTTTAACCCGTCAATATGAAAGCAGAAAAAATAAGATATAATTTTCAATTTTTTTTTACTACTAGGGTGAGATCGGCCGACGGGCCGATGGGCCTGCTAGTCGTCTATAATCAAGAATTTAAATTATTTTTGTCTAATAAATCTTAGTTAAGGGCTGGCAATCGGTATCGGAATCGTAAGACGAATACCCGGATCCCGAATTTTTAGGTGCAGCGGAATGTGAATCGGAATTGTAATTCAAAGACAATCGTAATGGAAATTCATACTTGTCTGAACTTTTTGGATTTCGCCCCAAACTCGGAGCTGATGTATGGACTATCAAGTCCAATGGGGTCATTGTGTGGGAATTTTATTCGCATTGAGTTCCAGGCAAAATTACGATCACTCTTTTGGTCACAAAACTGATTCCATTTTTCTGGTTCTCCTCGATTGTCCAACAAATTCACTAAAATTGTGAATTATTTCTTCTTCTTCTCCGGAATCCCTCCGCTCCCTTTTTTCTCAGGAATCGGAAAGTTGGAATTGAAATTTTCATATAACCGGCATTTGAATCGTAAATCGCAATCGAAATTTTACAAACTCGAAATCGAAATCCAAAAAATTCGGAAATGAATGCAATCGGAATCCGAAAGAAAATTCCGATTACCAGTCCTGCCTCGCATGAAGATGAACAATGTTTCAAAAAAGTATGTGGCGTCAAGCTAAATATGCTCCAATTTCATATTCCGTAGCGAACAAGCTGAATGGTAGAAATAGTAGGGGAACTTAGATAGCGACTTTGTGCTTTTGGAGATTTTCATAGATATCTGCTAAAGTGCAAAAACACGGGTAAAATTCACTGTTTGAATGGCTGGCACGACTGTCGGGCTTAGAGATGCGGACCTGGAAGAGGCTATTAGGAATCTATCGCAAATTCCGAATCTGCGAACATTTGGCATATTTCTCGGAATCAACGTATAGCAAATAGCGAATGGTGGCCGCTGAACACACATGCTCGTTGTACTCCTACCATGAAGCGTGATTTTAATACTTTCAACGTAACCGTGATTTCTAAAATTAGTCCGCTAGTGGTCGTTCCGCGCAGGTTTTCGCTCGAATAAGATTCCCGTCAATTCTACGTTGTGGTACATTAGATTTCCACAATGAAAAAAAATATCGGAGGGCATTGTTAACCGATGGCGGTGGCGCGGAAAAAGTGGTCGCTTGTAGGCTTCTCTTCAATTCTACATTGCGGTGCCTTAGAAATGGTAGTTATCGAATCGAAAAACATGTGACCCGTCAACACTGAGCGTGGGCTACAGGCACAAGTGGCCGCTCGTTCAGTTTTTTTTTCAATTTTACGATGGTGGGTTATAAATGGTTATTTCTACATGAAAACATGTGAAGACTAGTTTAACACGAAGATGGCCGTTCAGCACGGGTGGCCGCTCAATTTGTCTCCCATTTAATTTTACATTGTGCTGCGTTATAAATCGTCATTACAACATTAAATCGAAACATGTGAAGCCGTGTCTAACTGGAGGATGGCCTTTAAACACAAGTAGTCGCATTGCGGGGCATTGGAATTGGTAGTATCAGAATTGAGATACATGTGACCTGTTAACCCAATTGTAGGCGCGGATTTTCTCGAATTTTTGCAGATCACGTAGTCTCATCGTAAGATTTATGTCTAGGTTGCATCTAAGAATTCTGGGTTCAACAAGAAAGCCGGAATACCCATACTACTGGTTATTTCTAGAATAGGGAGAAATTAATTACATGGAGAGCAAGCTCTTAATTACCTGTTGCAGAAGCAATTCATTATAATACCGTGGCGGGGGCATAGAACGTCCTTGTGTCTATCTATCTAAACTTTTCATTTGCGTGTTATAATTGCTGTACTATAATACTTTGTATTAAGGTAAATGCACATTTCAATGAAAGTATTCAACGACAAACTAAAATTGTAGTTAGAACGGTTTATTTTGTTAAGTTTTAAGCGTTTCTTTGATCTTTATTCATTTCAAATTCGCCGTAAAAATAACTCTTATATCAGATATTTTAAGCTTTTCAGCAAGATCCGCATAATAATAACTTTTACGGGATGGACAGAAAATTCAGCCATTCCTCGTCCTCGGCTAAGCTCCAATACTTAAATGACCGGGAATAAATCTAATATTACAGTGCAGCCACGGGCCGGTGTAGCATAGTAATGAGACTACTAAGCTTCCAAAATACCACGGTAGTAATTTAGACTGAAAATACTACAGTTGGGACAATACTACCAGCGCGTTTACAAACTATATTTAAAACAGTAGGTACTGTGATCTTTTGCATAATTTATGGCTTAGGATGGAAATACTACACTTAGGAGCAAAATACTACCGTAGTATTTCGAACATGGGACGAAATTTTACTATCGTATTTTCAATCCAGGATAAAAACTCCGCCTTAATATTGCCGAACCTAAACCTAGAGATCTTTACAGCGTGATATACAGGGTGTCCACATGAAAGCGCATAGTTGTTTGATTATATTTTGCCGTTACAAAAAATTATTTTGCGCTCAGGTCGGAATTATTTATAAATTCTAAGAATTTAATTTATCGCCGTAAATAGCGCATTCATTATATTAACATAAACCGAGCATTACTTTTATTTATGTGTCCCACTGTCCCAATGAGTTTTATTTGGATGATTACGTTGATCAAATAAATTATCAAAATAGAATTTATCAATAATTCCAACCCGATTGTTACATAATTTCTTGTAACCACGCCAAGATGTCATCAAATAACTATTCGCTTTCTCGTGGGCACCCTGTATATTAATATATTAATGACGTACCAATACAGCGTGCCCTTTAATAATGTAGCCAAATTCATTTTCTCCAAGCTCTTAACTAATGCTTCGAATAAATGAGAGTAGACACAAGTTGATGCTGAAATTCAATTAGGATTGATGAAATTTACTACTATAATGCCTGATTTAGACATTTCACTTCACTTTCACTTCACGACAAAATTAACATTATGCTTACGGAGATAACAAAATGAAAACATAATTTGAAAACTGGTTAACGACGATTACAACGTATGTTAATTTTGTCATGAAGTGAAAGTGAAAGTGAATGTCTAAATCAGGCTTAATGCCTCTCATGGCTAAAGTGCTGGTCAGACGCACTGAAGCATTTTGGTGACTTTATTAACACATGCCCTGATGGGTAAATGGGTACAGACGATGGTTAACTTTATATGCTGCATGACAACCCTTGAATTCAGCAAATTATGACACGTTTCTGGTAAAATTAGTTCCTGCCCGAAATGTGTCTTGGTCGGCAATTTCTACCGGAATTTTTGTTGTTTGCAAAATTAGAGTATTTCTGGCAAATTCCGCACATCAGTAGACCATAGTAAACTATATATGGTCACTGCTATACCCGTCATAATATGTCGAATTCGAGGGTACTTAAGCCGAACATGAAGTGTCTCACTGATAATCCGATGTTTCATTTTTGATGTTTCTGTTGTTTCAGCTATGATAACTGATGACTTAAATAAAATTACGTCCAATCCAATCCAAAAGGTAACCCTTTGTAGTACCCACATGGGCAGGGACAAAGCTAGCAGTGTGCCAATGGGTGCAGGTGCAATGCACATGGGTGCAAGATTTTTGGGGCGCAGAATTTTGACCTTTGGATTCATAAAAGGTATCCCTGCGAACTTCGGACCTATTAGTAGCTTTACTTATAGGCGAAAAAATGTCGGCTCTTTGGGCCGATGACAATTCTGTTCTTCAGTTTCATACGAAGCTCACAAGTACGACGGAAATTTTATGCCATATTGTTATGGAAAATTATCAAGGACTCACAGTACTCGCAGGTCATGGCTACATCTCGCCAGTCCAAAATAGTTTATGTAGGGAGACTTGGATCGGAAATATGTTGCATTTAGAGAATTGAAATAAATTGAATTATGTGTTGATAAAATGATACATTTTGGTGTCGCAGTCTTTTAATTTGCAAGAATGGGAAACAAAAATACAAGAAACGAGAACATTGTTCGCGTAGAACGGAAAGTTAGCTCGCACTAGAAAACAACCGAGGTTGGGACAACCAGCAGTTGGGATGAGCCAAAAGTGAACAAGAAATGTACTGCCAAAATTCAGTAAATATTTGCGATGTTTTGTGTATGATAAATAAGTAGACGTGAAGAATACAAATTATTGGCTTTTTGCCCTGTATTAACACATATACATCGCCGAATAAATACGAAGGAGATGTTGAGTCTCCGAGAGTTGAGTTTGAACTTAAACCTTATTTCTATGAAGGTTGGGAAAATACGCCTCCTGACCTACATTGGCAGGAAACGAACTGGACAAAAAACAACATTCACAAATTAGTACTGTCGCCAGGTAGGCAAAATGAATAGAATGAATGAGGAGTTCTAGGCATCCCACATGCCAATACCTAATCTTACATGAGTTCTGGACAAACCAGATAACTCGACAAATAATGAAAGAATCAAATGAATGAAAGAAATAATTAAATGAATTATAATAAATGAATAAACCTAGACTCCTAGATTTATGAACATTCTCCCCGGGTTGATATTGAAAATGTCAAAACACTTTCACTCGTCATAAATAGGGAGTGGGGACAACTTCACTATAGGACGTCGAAATTCGGATAATGTCATCGGGACGTGGTAAACTTTTGAAACTCGTCAGAGTTTCCACTTTAATGTTCCAAATTGAGGTTCATCGTCACAAATTAGGACAAGGGTTCCCAGTTTGATATTTGGGAGCGGGTCTTTCCACTTTGGACGTGACTGTAGTCGGCCCAGGTATTCTGACTTCCACCTTTTCCAGAAATGTTGACTCATTTGCTGGACAAGTTGCCATCTGTTTAATCGTCCAGGGTTAATTTGAGTGAGGTCATGTTGCGGAAGACTGGTCATAGGAGTCCCAATCAGGAAATGTCCGGGAGTGAGAAAGTTAAAATCACTTGGGTCCGTGGACATCTGAGTCAAAGGCCTGGAGTTGAGGGTAGCTTCCACTTTACAAAGAAGAGTTGTAAATTCTTCTGTCGTCAAAATGTGGTCACCAACAACTCTTCTGAGATGAGTCTTCATCGATTTCACTAAAGCTTCCCAGAGTCCACCAAAATGAGGGGCGGCGGGAGGGTTGAAGTGAAAATTGATGAATTTTTCACCCAGATGTTGTGATATTTCATTTGAATTTGAATTAAGGAATTTTTGCAACTCTTTCTGCTCATTTCTGGTACCAAGAAAATTAGTTCCTCCGTCAGAATAAATGTCGGTAGGGTTTCCTCTTCTAGCCACGAAACGGTCAAGGGCTGCAGTGAAAGCTGATGAGCTGAGGTCACTCACCAGCTCTAAATGGATTGCCTTCGTTGCCATGCAAACGAATAGGGACACATACGCTTTGATGATGGGGGGCTTTCTTCCAATTCTAAGAGAAAGCCGAAATGGACCAGCAAAGTCTACACCGGATTTGGAGAAAGGCCGCGAGGGGACCACCCGTGGGGACGGTAATTGGCCCATAATTTGCTTTAGACGACATGGTCTTGTGCGGTGACAGACGACGCAGGTCCTTACTATCATTTTCACTAAATCCACAGCCCGTGGAATCCAAAACTGATCTCTGGTGACAGCCAGTAAAAGCTGTGGGCCAGCATGAAGGTGCTTATAATGAAAGTAACGAACAATTTGACGGGTCAAATTGTGGTTCTTAGATAGAAGAATTGGATGCTGTGAGTGGTAGGGCAGGCCCGACCGTTGAAGTCGTCCTCCGACTCTCAGGACTCCTTCTGAATCCAAGAATGGGGTTAGATGACTGATTCTTGGATTAGGACGCCTCCGTTTCAAATTTGAGATTTCTTGGGAGAATTCTTCTCCCTGGATCAGTCTGATTATTGCGTTTAATGCTGAAATCCGCTCAGCCACAGTTAGAAACCCAGTTCGTTGGCTTGGTTTGGCCCTCAGATTGTGAATGAATCGAAGAACGTATGCCACTACTCTTCTGGTTTTGCTATATGAGGAGCAGCTGGATATGAACTGGGTTAGGCTTGAACTAGGAGTTAAGTTTGTTGCCATGGAAATCGGGTTCTCGTCGAATTGGATTGTTGAGAGCCAGTCAGGTCCATGAAGCCAAAACTTACTAGCAACCAACGACGCGGCAGAAATTCCTCTTGATGGAGGATCAGCGGGATTATCCGTTCCATCGACATGAGACCAGTTTGCAGCCGGAACAATTGAACAGATCTTGTTCACCCGATTTAGGACAAAAATGGGCAGTTTTGATGTGGAATGGAGCCAATCGAGAACAATTGATGAATCTGTCCAGCACTTCACAAGTCCAAATTGAATTTTTAAACTGACTTGGACCAGCTGCATAAGTTTCGAGAGAAGAGCTGCCCCGCATAATTCCAAACGTGGAATTGTTTCTTTCTTTAAAGGCGCAACCTTTGTTTTAGCAACAACAAGGTTGACTGTATTTTCAACTTCACATATAGTACGCACATACACTACGGATGAATACGCGTGAACACTTGCGTCACAAAAACCATGCAGTTCGTATCGAACTGAAACTGATGACTCCGAAGGAAACAAAATCTTACGATCAAGTCTAAACCCCTCCAGGGTTGGAAGCTGTTGAACTAAGGAAGTCCAAGTCTTATGAAGTTGATATGGTAATGGGTCATCCCAACTTAGTTTCTCACGCAACAACTCTTGGAGTAATATTTTGAATTGGACTGTGAACGGTGACAACCAGCCCAGAGGATCGAAAATCCTTGCGATAGGGAGAGCACCTTTCTTTTTGATGATCCTAAACAAAGGTTCGGTGAAACGATAGTAACACCAAAGGAATCTTGGTGAGGCCGCCAAATAAGCCCAATTGTTTTCACAGCCTCAGGTTCGTCGATTGGAAGTGAAGCGTGAGATTCCCTGTCAATCATTGGGATTGAATCCATCAGGGCAGGAGCATTGGACGACCACTTGGTTAACTTGAGTTTTCCTCTGTCCATCACTTGCATGATTTGGTTTTTCAGGACGACAGCCGCATCAATATCTGGAGCACCGGTAAGTAGATTGTCAACCAAAAAATTATTTTGGATTGACATGGCTGCCAGAGGGAAAGAACTTTCTTCATCAGATGCTAATTGGTTTAAGCATCTAATTGCTAAAAATTGAGCAGATCTGACTCCAAATGTTACACGGGTCATCCTGTAGTCTTGAAGATCGTCTTCCGGAGAATCTCGCCAAAGAAGACGCTGAAAATCCGTGTGGCGCGGATTCATCTTGATTTGATGATAAAATTTGGTTATATCCGCCGAAATGGCGACGGTGTTGCTGCGAAACCGAATCAGAAGTAGTACTAAATCCGTCTGGAGTTTAGGACCCGTCATCAGGATATCGTTGAGTGAATATCCACTTCCTGATTTGGCTGAAGCATCAAAGACCACACGTAGTTTGGTAGTTGAGCTTCCCTCTTTTACTACAGCCCGGTGAGGCATGTAGTAGACTTGAGATGATGGTTTGTTGATGTCATCTGGTGGCACTAATTCCATAAAACCAGAAGTTAAAGATTCTTCCATTACCTTCTTGTATTGTGAATAAAGATCTGAATCTTTAAAGAGGCGGGATTCTACCCGCTCGAATCTCTTCATTGCTGCGGCCCTGGAATGACCTAATTTCGGAGCGTTGTCTTTGAACGGCAGCTCCACTTCATACGTTCCATCAGAATTTCTTTTGTGAGTTACTTGGAAGTGTTGTTCGCATTTGATATCCTCCGCCGAACTAGAAAGTTCACTTGACTCTACCTCCTCTAAGGCCCAGAAGCGCTGTATTGAGTTATCTAAACTCCTAATTGATGGCTGTGGGTTAGATTCGGCACAGGGTAAGTTTGCATTGCATGCAGCATGATGAGTCGAAGCGACAATATGAATGGGAGGGGATGATGAACAACTGATTGTTTGACTTGAGTGTGAACTCAAATTGGCTGGGCCTGTAAGAACCCACCCGAACTGTGTGTTTTGGGCTGTTGGAGTTCCAACCGGTCCTTGAATGAGTCCAGGCAACAAAATTGAAACACAATGTCTAGCACCCAAAAGTATATCCACTGGACCTGCTTGGTGGAACAACGGGTCAGATAATTGAACGTTTTTGATGTGAGGCCATTCACTCTTGCATGATGATCGAGGAAGATTCCCAGAGATTTTGGGAAGAACTAAACAGTCAATCGAAAGTTTAAACGCACTAGCTTTTGAAATGAGTTGGAGGCTGACAATTCCTTTTGCGGTTTGAACATGGGAATGTCCAATTCCAGTAATACTAACACAAGTTGCTTTTCTGTTCAAACCGAGTCGGCCGACACAATTTTCCGATATAAAATTAGTATCGGAACCATTGTCAAGGAACACTCTCACGTTTTGCTTCTCCCCGTTACAGTCACTTGTAGTAGCTACTAAAGTCGCCAGTAGAACCAAATGACAAGATTGAGTGTCTGGAATGCAATGGGAAACGTTGGCCTCGACTTTTGGTGTAGTGTTAGATGAACTTGGCTCCTGAGTAACAGCTGAAGATGACGAAGACGCCTGCTCATTGTGCAGAAGTGTGTTGTGTCTTTTTGCACTTATCTTGCAACTGAGTTTCGATTTGCAACTTGCAACACGATGTCCTTTATACATGCAATTGAGGCACAGATTGTGACTGTGGACAAAAGCCTACCTTTCTTGTACAAGAAGACTGTTAAATGAAGGACACTTGAACAAGGAATGACTTTCTGAACATTTTGCACAAGTGGGTGAATTCTTCGTAAAATCAGACGACCCGTGGTGAACACTTGATTTTGTTTTCTCCTTTGATTTGGACGAATCTGTCAGGGCACGGGCTCGTATTTCCAAAAATTCTAAGAATTCCTTCAGGGTAGGAGTATTCTTTTGATGAAGAGACCACTCTTTTTTCGTCTATTGATCCAATTTTTTAACTGCATAGAAAATTAGGATCAGATTCCAATTTTCCACCGGAACTTGCATAACTTTGAGCGATTGAGTACACTCGTTGAGTGTATCCGCCAAATTTCTCAATGACAGTCCACACTCCACTTGAATAATTTTGAAATTGTCAAACTTTCTTAGATGAGCCATAATTACCTCTCTTGGAACATTGTAGCGGTTCTCAACTGCATCCCATGCAACTGAATAATTAGCATCAGTTGCTTGAAATGATGAGACAATGGTGGCAGCATTCCCAGTGAGGCACGATTTCAAATGAATTAACTTCTCAGCTCCAGACAAGGTTGGATTCTTGTGGACTGAGGTCACAAACAAATTCCGAAACGCTTGCCACTCAGAAAAACTCCCATCAAACTGAGGAAGTTTAATTCGTTCGAGCTTGAAAGAAGGAGCCGCGTGAGGTGCTGATGTAGGTTGAGCTCTTTGCTGATTCATAACTTTTAAGGTTAGACTTCGAATTGCCGCGAATAATGCATCAAAGTTTTGAGAATGTGATAATGAGGCAGCTTGACCGACAGCTGGTTGCTTGCCAGGAGCAATAAATTCGGCTTTCGTGCAGAGCAGGAGACACTGATTATAAAGAGCCTCGAGCTTCTCTTGATGACCTTTCAAGTCTTGAGCAGCCAGGTCAAGTTCGGAAAGGCTTGGAGCCGTGGTGGCGGTGGCGAAACTGTTCACTAATGTTTGTGTAACTACTATGCGTGATCTTTGCCCATTAATGAGCTTCTCCATCTTTTCAATTGTAGTAGCCATTTTGCTACGAACTGTTCAAAATTTAAGTTTATTGTAACTTAAACTCGCACTGAATAAATCCAACAGAAATTGTGGATTTCCAACAAATGTAAATACAAGTTAATGGGTGTACATAAACTTGTGTCCTTTTGAAATTCAACTCAACACTGTAACTTGTGAACAGGCAACACAATATTAATTTAGGATAGAGCCACCATTAATTTGTAAAAAATGTTCGCGTAGAACGGAAAGTTAGCTCGCACTAGAAAACAACCGAGGTTGGGACAACCAGCAGTTGGGATGAGCCAAAAGTGAACAAGAAATGTACTGCCAAAATTCAGTAAATATTTGCGATGTTTTGTGTATGATAAATAAGTAGACGTGAAGAATACAAATTATTGGCTTTTTGCCCTGTATTAACACATATACATCGCCGAATAAATACGAAGGAGATGTTGAGTCTCCGAGAGTTGAGTTTGAACTTAAACCTTATTTCTATGAAGGTTGGGAAAATACGCCTCCTGACCTACATTGGCAGGAAACGAACTGGACAAAAAACAACATTCACAAATTAGTACTGTCGCCAGGTAGGCAAAATGAATAGAATGAATGAGGAGTTCTAGGCATCCCACATGCCAATACCTAATCTTACATGAGTTCTGGACAAACCAGATAACTCGACAAATAATGAAAGAATCAAATGAATGAAAGAAATAATTAAATGAATTATAATAAATGAATAAACCTAGACTCCTAGATTTATGAACAAACATTGAGCCAGTTAAAACCAATTATAAAAGCGAGAACTAGCTCGAAGCTACAATGTCAATATCAGTTCCTTATTTTCAGGTCAAATACACTAAATTAATGTAATTTACAAAAGCTCCCACAGCTAGTGTAGTTACCAAGACTAGGCAAAAGTAAGGCGCAATTTCCAATTTTGCACCAGGTTGCAAGATTGCTAGCGTCGTCCCTGCATATGGGCATGTATATAAGTCACAAAAGTGCTTCGGTGGTACTGGCCGGTGTAGTAGGCTTAAAATACTTCCCTTCAAAAATACTACCGTAGTATTTTCATGCTACGTTTAAAATACTACGGTAGTATTTTTATCATTAGGACAGAAATACTACACGAGTATTTCAATCCTAGGTTGAAAATACTGTGCTTGCGACAAGAACACTACAGTAGTATTTCCAGCCTAGGATCAAAACACTAAAGTAGTATTTTATTATCTAGTATGACCTAGTATGACCTAGTATGAAAACACTAGTAGTATTTCTCACCTAGGATGAAGGTACTACCGTAGTGTTTCTCACCTAGGATGAAGGTACTACCGTAGTGTTTCTCACCTAGTATGAAAACACTAGTAGTATTTCTCACCTAGGATGAAGGTACTACCGTAGTGTTTCTCACCTAGTATGAAAACACTAGTAGTATTTCTCACCTAGG